>VZRN01005540.1:3231976-3313231 GCA_013397935.1 Dasyornis broadbenti
CCTCAGCAACAAATTTAGCCAGGTAAGAACCATTCAGCAGAAAAGCAGGTAGCTGTTTTTGGTTTAGAAGGTTGGGTTTGTTTGTCTGTTTTAATTTACCTGTACTCTGGCAGAAACATTCCAGCAAATTCTAGTTTGCTGACCAAACGCTTGTCAGCTGGAAAATTTCCAAACGCAGCAGCTGCATGGCATGCTCTCTTCACAGCAATGAGGATGCAGCTTAAATGTGGAGTAGGAAAACCATAAACAGTCCCCTTTTATTATTTATTTTTATTTAAACAGTCCCCTTTTATTCATATTATTTTAACTAATAAACGAATTAAAAATTCCTGCTTAATCCTGCTACCTTTGAAAGGCAAAGCTGAGAGCCAGGTGAGCTTCATGAGGATCCTGCTTTACATCTGTCAAAGCTTTGTCCCAAAACACTCACCTCTGGTCTCAGAACAGCCTTCCTACAGGCCTGGCACACAGGGCCACTGCGGGAAAAACTCAGCGGAAGCCGACGGGTTCGGTTCTGGCAAGTTGGCTCCTCACATATTAACCAACCCTGCAGAAAGGCAGAATATAGAAGAAAGTAATTTTTACCCTAAATTCAAGTTATAGCTTGTTTTTACTCCACCTAAAAAATGAATCACAGTCAAGGAAGAAAAATATCCCAACTTTAACATCCTCTGTGAATCTGATACTGTAATATGTATAAAGAGATGAAGGTCCTTCTTTAAGGACCTTGTTTAAACACAATTAATGGCAGAGAACAAAGCTGAAGTCTTCTTGCTTCAAAATCCCATATTCTGCTCACTGCAGTCATCCCTTCTTTGAAATATACCAAAACCTCTGCCCTTCTCCAGTTACTACAACATTAACATACAACAGGATTATCTTATCCAGCTAGGTAGACCAATCAGTGAGACACTCCATAGGCTTGTAATAAATGAAATATGTAAGTAAAATGCCATTTCCTTGCTTGTGCTTTAGAAGGGAGAAACAGTTTTAAGTTGTCTGGTTTCTGATGGTAGCCAGAAGCTTTCTTTTCTTCTCCTAAGTTTTGGGGTGTTTTTCAGAAAGCTTTCAGGACTCCAATGCAAACTGACTCATTTAGGAAAATCTAACATTTTGGTGAGTGAAAATGAAATAAAATCTGAGCCAGTTTGTTCTATGTCAGCTCAGGGAGACAATGCAAAAGGCTTCTCTTAAGAGTATGCAAGAAGGAATGATTCCAGCACTAGTAAGGATGTACCTTTTGTGCCAGGTTCAACCATAGGCTAAAACCAATGCCAAACCTCATCCCTAAGAACCACCAATAGAAGATATTTAAGGAATAGCATAAGAGAAAGCACACAGTAAAACTCTTCCAAAGATTTTCCCAGCTTCTGGAAATGGCTCAAGGACCACCTGATTCACTGTCTGTATACTCAGTGGTTACAGATGCATTAATGACCCCAATGAACTTCAAGTGCTTTTCAAACCAATGTAAGCTTTTAGCATCTGCAACATCCTGCAGAACAATTATAAGCTATATGGAAAAGTATCTTACTTTTCTTGAACACACACACACAGAATTTCTCTTTTAATGCCTTCTACATCTTGCATCAAGAAAGACTAGGAAAAAATCATTCTGCATTCACCTTCTCTGTGCCACTCATGATTTTATAGACCTCCATCACATCACCTGCAATCAAAGTCTTTTCCAAACCACAGTCCTAATTTACTTAGTTGTTCCTTGCCTGGAAACCACTCCAAATCTTTGTTGCCCTTCTCTGAATCTCTCCCCGGTCTTTCTGGAAATGAGGGAGTGGGGGGGGACATGGGACAAATGAGGAGGGAGATGAAACCAGTACTGCACACTGTATTCAGGATGCCAGATGAATATGAATTTATACAGAAACAAAATTGTATTTACCATCTTGTTCTCTGCTCCTTTCTTTCTTCAATTTCTTTCTGTCTAGAGCACTACTCAGTATCTGGGCACTGAGCAGTCATTTCCAGAAAGATATGTATTATTTTTCAAGGATTACAATTTTATTCTTCTCTACTAAGTCAACACATACACTGGACACAAAATTAAGATTAGGTTTTTAGCATCTGCCTCACTTCACATTACTTGGCAGAGAATTTAATCTTCCACTGTTAACTGAGAAGTCAACTTAGTCTTCCTGTAACTCTTCTCAAGCAGTTCCTGCTTTTACCGCCTTGAGAAGCTCAGTCCTGTCAAACTCTGTATTTCAAACTATTGGCTGGTGATGTCTCTGCTGGGAATAGTGACTGGATATTTTTGCCTGTTTCCAAAATTTCTGTTGCCCCTGCAAAGAAATTAAATCTAACCATACCTGGATCCCCGGTACTTTGACAGAAATGTTATGAATGAGAGGACAATTCAAAAAGTTGCTTGCTTCCATTCTCACTAGCTCTTTGACAAGCTGTCCCAATGTTATGCTCTGGCAATGACTTCTACCTCATTTCCACTTAGATTTCAACTTAAAAATATATTCTATGATCATTTCAAAAGCACTCCAATATTCTTTCAGTTTTTGTTTGTTTATCATTTTAAGTTGAAACTTTGAATCCTTTCCAAATAAATTCATGTATTCCAGAGACCTCTTTCACCACTTCTACAGTCATGTGATATACTCAATATTATCCCGCTTGGTGCCAAGCCCATCGAAACACTTCCTGCTGCCCTTGCAGAGTATAGCTTTTATGTCCATGTGGGTAGACCAGAAAAACTGTGTGGAGAACATCACAGCAATAGCAATGCATACAGCACTTCCTAAAATGGGTGCTTACGTCCATGGTGGAGGAATGGAAAGAATGTATTTATACATGCAGTTAGAATTATTTCACCCAACTCTGACATCTAAAAGCCTGATAGCCAGTTTAAGAACCCTACAATCCATTTATAGTAAATGGAAGAAGAAAAAAGCATCTCCAAAATGCAATTCACCTAACAGATTTTGGGATGAAGTACGCCTCCCTGCTCTACACTCTCTTAATAAAGTAAGGGGTTCTGGAACCAGTATAATCAGTGTATCTGATCACTAAGTGTGAACTTTATTGTTACATAGATCAGCAATGTAAATGATGACATTTAATACTGCACAGTGAGAAAATGTCAATAATTCAAAAGCCTTCTGCGGATTTAATTTGGTGTCTTGCACAACTGTTGCCCTAGCAGTCCTAGTACCACTTTCTTAGTCATATACGATTTATTTATGACAAATACTTCAGAACTGACATCAGAAAGATAAGGAGGACACTGCTCACCAGGACTGAGCTACTTCATCAGCATATAGTTCACAATGAGAAATTCTAACTTTAGGACCTGACCTAACATGGACACCTGACCTGTGTCTTCTGAAGTCAGCAGGCACAAATGAGCCTCAAGCAAAAAAGGTAGGCCTTGGCTTTGGTTTTGCAAATGAACCTAAGATTTATTTCTAAAAGAAGAAGGTGTTTATCTATTGCTTCATGCTGTTTAAATAACTCAGTTTCAACAGACATGGAATAACCTTCTACCAAAAAAAAAAAAGCTACTCAAGGATAGCATTGAGATCTTCAGGTGCTCACCTATATGAGTACCAAGAAGATCATTAGAGCCACTGTGAGGGAAAACACAAAAACATTTTTGTAAGGATAATGAATTGTCACAGATCTTCCATTAAGTTAATTTTTAGAGACAAAAGCTATTCTCTCTGTGGAAATTTGTTTATGTCACATGTGCTTATTCTGTTGCATCTCTACCTTCCTGTGAAGCATCTGGCAGCAGTCTGATATAAACAGCCAGGCAGAGGGAGGTGTAGAAGGTGTCCTCACCCATTCCAAAACCCTCCTGTTGAAGAGCATAATTGTTTCAGCTGTAACTATGAAAAGATTCTATGTGCACAAAGAAAACATTCATGACTCAAAACGTATTAAATGACTACATTTGAACTTTGAAACAATTTGTTGTATTAGAAAAACAAATCATGCAAACTGCCAGATAGTAAGATATTTAGTTACGGAATGCAAGTGCAACTGAAAACACAAAGCCTGGAATGGGAGCATCATCCCAGCTTCACTGGAACAGAATACTCAGAAATAGACAACCATGAAAATAATGTATGATAAAAGTAACTGTGTTTTCTGCCATCTATTGGCCTTTTTAGCTAACAATTATGAAACAAAGAACTACACCACTCACAAGGTACAACTTCTACTGTTTTATAAGGAAATGCATAGACGGTCCTCTCAAACTACCACTGAATAATGACATTTGAAGCAAGTTTCTTTATACAGTTGTTTTCAGTCTAATGCAGTCACTGTTGAAGAAAGCACTGGGAGGCTCTGCTGGTCACAAAAAACAGGTGAGAAAAGACTGACACACCCCCCTAAAACTAAAAATCATATCTTAGGATAAAAATAACCATTTAAATTCCACAGCTTACTATTGTACTTGTTTTCAGCCACTAAGAAATAATGATCAAAATATACAAGTTTCACTGAGCAGTACATTTCTCAATAAGCTATATTCAAAAAATGAAGATTTAAGTTAATGCCTACAATAAAATGCCCAAATGTGTTGTGTAGATACTAACAAATGATATGTCCCTTCAATTCATACAGAAAACAGTTAATGTCATTCGTATAGACTTCCCACCAGTTATAATTAACATTAAAGAGGTCTTTTCTTCTTTGTCACCTCTCTATTCAGGCCTTATTTGCGTTTGTTTATACTTACTATCTATTAATCTCTCTTAACAAATGACAACAATAACTGTTGCTATTAAGCAACATGTAGATAATTAAACATGTAGATAACTGCGAAGAGAGCTAGTTTTGAAAAAAGCAGTATCAGAAACATGTAGCTCTTTATGTCTCTTATTTTGCTTTGATAATTAAGCCTTGATTTGTTTTAAACAAAAAACTTTTCCATGGACATGCATGTTGCAATCAAATTCAATACATGCATTATGTTCTGATTCAATCTGTTCAAGTGCATTATTGTTAACCCTTATTTGATCCATGCTTGTCATCTTCACTGACCAAACAAAACCAATCCTTCATTTCCCAGCAGCTATCACTGAGTCTGTAAATTAATTTGCAGTAGATCAAACAAAATCATAATAGGAAACCTCCAGCTTTGTTCTGCTTGGTATCTGCAACACTGTGGGAAATTAAATACAAGTTGATAGAAGGAAAAAAAAGCAACTAGCGTTTCCAAACATCCTACCTACACATACTTAGTTCATTTTAAAATATAAAAAAGGATGCAGAAAAAGCCCTGAAATAACATGCACAATATAAGAGAAAATCCCTGAAGAGTCCACGAACTGTAGCTAATAGAGAGAAATTTGCAAGTCAAAAGTAATTTTGTTTCTTTGTACGTCTGTTCTTGAGAATTAGCCTCTCCCATTCTAATGATCATCAAGCATTAAAAATATTACACCAAAATATAGAGGCAAGTGGTTTTGCAACAGCCTTTCAAAGAGAAGTTGCAGGGGTCAACAACATACATTTACTGAGCTTTATCTTAATAGTTTTTACAAATTACATTTGACAATGTAGCTTGGTTGCCTGCTACAGTAGAGGACTGAATGTGCTTCTCTATGACACTTCAGTTCTGCATCTGTTCCTGCCTTCAGGCAGTCTGGATGCTGAGGCACTACAATGCTTTAAAAGTTCACGTGGAATGAAAAAGTGTGCTAGTAAAAAGCATAAAGCTGCAAGCACTGAAAATTATTCAGAAGTCACTATCAGTTATTTTGGAGCTGAATTTACTTGTAGTTCATGCTTGCTTCTCTGCAGTTTTCCTCACCATTGAAAGCGATTTTAACATGGATTTTTGAAAATGGGATCTTGGTGGATGATGCCCAATCTCAGATGGCTAGCATATCTGAGCACGTTACATCCAGATCTCATGGCTTCAGCACTGCAGAGCTGAAGTTACCACCTTACACCAAACCTACCAGAACGGAAGTGCAGGAACCCAATCTGAATATGCTGTCCTAGTCGGCCAGCTTAAGCCTCCTGCCCACGTCACTCATCAGCAAGTCAGCTTTTGGAAGGCTGAACGTGAGAGCCAATGCAATGAAGATTTTCTGATCCAGGTACTCTTGAGTCGCTAATCAGGCCACTTTCACTTCACACTGGCCTTTCTTTTCATACTACTCTTACAAAGCATATTATTTCCACTCAGTCCAAGATCAGAAGCTTCAAAACCTATTTTCCTGCCAACATCCATTATTACGGACAGTATTGCCTAACAGGGCAAATCTGGCTGAAGTGGCTTAAAATCCTCTGGAAGGATGAGGTTCCACAAATACTGCATTAATAGTTGCACTATCAAATCTATTGATCCCCCCCAGCAATATTAGAAGACAGATGATTTTACTAAGTAAAATCAGGCAGTTCATCATGGCAACACAGGACTTGACACAGTGATCTGAAAGTTATAAGTTCCAATTGCAATAACTTGTTCCTTATGTGTGGTGTGTTTTCCCTGTCCCACCTGTGTCTTCTGTAAATAGCTAAGTGTTTGTGGAACAGACAGACAAACTTGCCTAGTAATAGAGAGCGTGTCATGGACTAGAACCAAAACCTGTTTGCATATTCTTTGTCAAATGGTTTGACTATCAGTAGTAGCTATATCTTTTGAGAATTACATCATGATTTTACACTTCCAGCGTGCAAATGGTATGAATATTGACCTAGAGATGAGTTATTGCTGTGAAGTTAAGAAAGGTGTTCTGTAGTGTACCAGAAATGAAATTTAAAGCAATTCAACTTCTAATCTGCTTTCTTGCCTGTTCAGAACAAAGAAATACTCTAGCAATAACACTGGCATAATCCAATGCATCTGCACTAGGTTGATGAGATACCAGCAGCAATGAAAATCTGAATGGCAGTATGAGAAGCAGTGTCATGCACTGGAATTTCAGCAGACAAAGCAGACTTGAGTGACACCTACCTGCCACTGCTACAATGCCAAGAAGAAATCCCCTCAGGTCAGGAATGCTATCATAAATAGTGAAGTAAGACTCCACCAGAAAACTTTACACACTTAGTAATGTGAATCATAGAATCATTATGGTTGGAAAAGACCTCTAAGACCAGAGCCCAGCCATTAACCCAGCAATCCAGTTGCCACATTCACACACCTTGTGAACACTTCCAGGGATGGTGATTTCACCACTTCATTGAAGTTCAGCATAACTTAGGTTCCTCAAGTAACACCCCACAGTTTCATGGGAAAATGTACCTGATAAAAACCTCAGAGGACCCACTTTTACAAAGAAAACAATTCTACTGCTGCCAGACACAAGAAAAATCACAGATTAATTTAACTTCTGAAAGGGTTTTTCAAGATGGTGGACTTGCTGAGGTTAGGATTGGCATAATCAGAAACACACACACTTCTCTTCTGCAGGAACAGTAACTCTCTGCAGTGTCCTGGTGTCTGCCTGCGCTATACACTTTCTGCAGCTGCTTCATCCTGAATGTCCTTCCAGAGCAAGCACAAAGACAGAGAGTTGCCTGAATGATCTTATGGATGGAGTAACTGATCTGTGAGACTACCAAAGTAGAGTCAGTGTAGAAGACTTTGATCAGGAGGGCTCATCATAGGTGATACCTTAAGGCATCTGACTTTGTCAAGTCTGTGTCTCCTGACAGCCTGAGCAGACAGTCATTTCTCTGGCACTCACACCTACTAATGCAAACAACCTGGAGATGAGATTATCTGAATTTATAAAAGACTGGATGAACATATGAAAGGGACACCTCAAGATGTTTAAAAACCTACCTCTTGGTCACCACCATCTTAAGGCACAGGAAAGAAAAGACTAAGTTAATTCTTCACAAAGGCAAAATTCTAAGATAATTTTGTCAGAAAAAAAAATTTTGAGGGAAACAAAAAGAATATGCTGCCACAGATGAGCATTAATATATCTGGAAAATGAGCCATAAGGCTTCCCTTCTTCTCTCACCACCTAGGAAAAATGTCCACCATCAGAAATTAAGCCTTTAAAAGAGCATCTTATCTGTTTTGGCACTTTTCCTATCAACAAGCATCCCCTTGATAAGTAATAAACAGGCACACTGTTTACAAGAATCATGCAAACTGACCCTAAAATATGGAGTAATGGAGTTAAAAGCAATCACTGATGAAGAATTCTGTGTCAGCAACTTTTTCAGGATCCTGCAAAGGTCGATATTCCCCAAGGAAATCAGTTACCAAGCACTAATAAAAACATGAATCTGTGACGCTTCATTGAGAAGGATCTCCATTTATCTGTGAAGGAAACCAAGGGGACTTGCAAAGCCTCTTCAATTGGCAAGCTTGGATATATTGAGATCTCAAAGTAATATTAGGAGAGACGTTGTTACTGATATACCAGGCATTCTAGCCTTCTTTTCACTTCGACAAAAAATTGATGGAGAAGCTCTCCCCACTTCTTTAATATGTTACTACAAGGAGATCAAATCATTCTAAATCAGAAGCCTTAATGTGATGTTCAAGAGATCCCTTGCTAGAGAAGAGACATGTCTGAATTCCATCCGAGAATTTTAAAACGTAAACGAATTTCACAGCAAAGAGTGTGTGCAAGTTCTCTCTGTCAGGCATAACTGAAACTTTCAAGTCAAAAACATCTTAGAACCAAGTTAAAATATTTGTACTCCAATCTGAGTATATAAGACAAAGCTGATCTTCGAGAATGTTTTAAGGTTTTATACCACCGTCCTACTGTAACACTTAATCATGTCTGAATAATAAACTCCTTTGATATTTTACAGACTCTTCGAATAAATTGTTTTATAAATGGAACTGGGTCAAGAGTCTACTATAGACGTTGGCTGACTGGAGCTTTTGTCTTTTCATTTTAAATGGAATAGGTACCATGTTAAGCAAGCTGCCAAGCAGCTGAAAGATATTGCAGCATATGCTTAGAACAGTGAAACACCTTAGGTTAGCATAAATTCTTTATACATTTACCCTACAGCTTCAATCCCTTACCCAGAGAATACTAATTCTATGTTCTCTGACATTTTGTTAGGGGTTGTGTATATTTTGGCAATGCAGATAGCTTTAGTAACTATTCTAGGTAACAACAACTAAAATTAGTTCTTGAAATTTACACATGAAGCTAACTATACTGTATTAAGAGACCTGATCACAGATCCAGTATGGTAATATGACTATTCAGATTACAAGAGAAGGACCTATTTTATCAACTCACTCTTGGCCATTGACTTCAAATTAACCTTTCTTTTTCTATACAATAAATATTGTAGCTAGCTCCTCATTCAGAAAAAAATAGGTTACATTTCCCAGTATGAGTATTTTCAGAGTCTGATGCTACCTGATCATCCAATTTAGAGAAAATGTAAACAGTGACGACAGCATTTCACACTCCACTTCATGCTGCCTCACTTCAACAGAAGTTGGAAGATAAGAATTCAATTGCTTTTCTAAGCATTTCCTTATTTTCAGAGCTTCTTGAGTTTTGGCCTACATAACTGATCAGAATTCAGCTGTGGGATGAAGGGGATAACAAAAACTCTTATAAAGAAAGGAAATTTCTTTCCTGGATGTTCACTCTGCTCCTCTTGAATTCAGCATTATCCAGGCTGATGAACAGATAGACAGGATCTTTTAGGAAAAATACAAACCGGTCTCTTAAATGAAAGATGAAATAAGGAAATATGCTTTTCAAAGTGTATTACTTGAAAGCAGTACAGATCCTGGAGAAGACTGATTATATATCCAGTATTATCATCATCACATGAACCACATTAAAGGATGTTATCAAATTGAGGCATCTTAGCCAATAACTTCCTAGTGGAAAGCAACTGATCACTTTACCACTCAATGCTGGCAAAAGAGAACACCCACTCCAAAATACTCCTGTTCTCAGAGACACTCATATCTGTTGTCTCAGTTCCCCAGTGGAAAACTGCCACCTCAAAGGCATGTGGCATCAACAGGAACCACACCTTCCAAGGACCAGACTGAAGGTCCAAAGCAACTACACAAACTGTAACTGAAGGCAATGTAGCTACACTGACTTGCTACTTTAAAGAAAGTATGAACGAGGACATAAACATTACCTGAATTTGTCAGAACACAAAATGTCCTTTTATCTTCAAAAAGCTGATGATACTAAAATGGTAAAGCTCTGATGTAGATTCCAGGTGGCCATTAAGAGAAGTGAAGCTGCCAAATGCACTGATCTAAAACATCCAAAGTAGTCCCCTTTGGATTTTATGGAAAATGGACATATATTTCAGAGGATTTAGCACACAACAATATTCTGTCCTTTAGCATACTTTTTAGGAATTCCTTCAATACTTGCATATCTCAGTTCAATCAGCAATGCATCACTGTTGTGATGCAAAGTCAGCCACAGAACATCGAATGCCTGTTTAGAGGATACCAAAAATGAAAGTCTGTAGAGTTTCAAGAATGATATTTTGTAATTCTGAATATCCCAAAATACTAGAACTTGAATTGCCTTCTAATCCATAACTGGAAAAAATAATAAAGAGTAGGAAACCATCCAAGATAAAAAGAAAACTCCGTTATTTTCAAGAAAATATTATTCTCAGCACTATCTGCCATATCAGTTTTACCACTAAAGGTCTTGGAGATGTGTGTATGTGATCAAAGAAAGAGATAACTAAAGAAGCAAGAAATGCACCCTACTCTTCTCCCCCTCCCCCAACAAGTCAAACACTCAAGCTAACATAAAAATGTTTTAAACAAAATTATCAAACAAGACATACGTGAAAAATACCTTGTAGGTCAGTGTAAGAGTTTAACATGTTATTAAAAATTGATTTTTTTTTAAAGATGCCTTTAAATCTACAGTCACATGTCATTTCATAAAAGTTATTTGAAACTTATTGATCTCATTTGTGCAAAGACCAGGCTCCATCATCAGCCTGCTGAAAGGATAATAGAGCACTCCAAACCCTTGCGATAGATTTGATGCAAACAGTTGCCCTCATTTTAGCACATGTACTAGCACCACAAGTGGACAAATTCCAGCCTTAACAGTTGTACATTACAGACCAAATTAGCAAGTACACTCTGCTTTACTTCAAATCAAATACCTTAGTCTTCTTCACTAAAATAAGGTTCTAGGCACCAAAATAAACACCGCAAAAGATTAAAAAGTGTTCCCAGGCTAACATACCACTCACAAAAACACCCAGCTATTACCAATAATTTTATTTCACTTAAAACAACCTGAAAACAGCTAAACTGGATTTTGAGCAAGCAACTGAGAGAAGACATACTTAAAATGACTACACATGGAAAACTACATCAAGAAAAGGATCAATGAAAGAGGACTTATGGACCTCTGTACTGAGAGCAAAAATCTCTAGAAGGATATTTAAGTCCATTCTGCCAAAATACTCTCCCTATTCACACGACTCAAAGGAAGCCATATTCTTAGGCTACAATAAGTCACCACTAAGTACAGTGCCTTGCTTCAGAAAAAATTTTGCTCTGTTTGTCAGCCATCGGCAAAGCACAAAGAGCTCATACAGCCCATCCATGTAGTGCTTGTCAAAGAGTCTAGCAACATACAAACAGTAAGAACTCAAAGGATTTCTTAAAAACTAAGCCTCTACTTTGGTTAGGAAGCTAAAAACACTCTACTGCCTCTACTTATTCCACAATTCTGTTATCTTCCTTTTTCCCTCAAATTTTTGTACAGTCCTTGAATTTTTCAGACTTGTCATGCTGAACTTTCTGCAAGACATCAGATATAATATAGAACGCACAGAGGTTTTGCTCATGTACATGGCAGCAACAGTAAGGTTCATCAACTCTGGTATACATTTCGAGTTGGTAAGGAGATAAAAAGATTGTTTATGTGAAGCATTTATCTTTGCAATATGGTTATGAACATCTCTGAATACTGAAGGAGTTAACAGAGTTCCGAAACTTCAAAAGTGGTAACACACATCCATGGGTATGTAAGTTTAAAGGAGCTCAAAAGAGTTAATGGCAGAGAAAGTGGTCTCAACAGTCTGGTCACCTTAAACTAGAGAAGTTTAAAGCATCACTAAGCAGCGTTTGTTCATTTAAGTTTAATTATTTTCTCCTTGAGAATGGCACTAATGAAACTGAATATCTTTCATGGTTTCGAAGAGCAGTCTGAATGGTCTGCAAACAGGACTGGGGGCAGACGAGAGAACTGGCTGAGCCAGGGGGTTGCTAGGTGATGCAGAAAGTAAACCCACAAACTTGTTCAGGTTTAGTTTGCTTTCATGCTGCTCTCACACAGGCTCTCCAAAGTTTTAAGAATTAATTTCCAGGTAGGTATTTAAAAAACAAAAAGTAGAAATAATTAAAAAAGAAAACCCCTTAATCCTCCTCATCTCTTCCCTCCCTTCTCCTGCCACCCCCCAAGAATGAAAAAGGAAAGGTGAAAGGAAATTCACAGCAGTAAAGCGCAGGAAACCATTCCCTCTATATACTTGTATGTAACTGTTGAAGGCTGGTAATTATGAAAAACTTCTACTATTTTCTGCTTGATTTTTGCTTTGGCAAATGTAAATAAAAATTAATTCTGGAGCAATTTATTAGGCCTTTAAAATATTTAAACTGAATATACAGTCTTATTTCCTAACATTTCCACTGCAGATCACAAAAGCAAACTTTTCAGTACAGCCATGTGTTTCTACCTCCATCCTTTTCAGAGCTGTGGTTATTTTTTTTTTTTTTCTCCTAAAGTATCTGATCAGAGATTGTCCGGTAAGAGCACTTTATTAGATCATCAGTCAGAGGGTTTTACAAGCACCAAGAGCTATGGGCTCAAATGCAGCACATCAGTTTTAATAGCCGAAGGTCTAATAGTAAACTGCAGATACTGCTGAGAACTTTCCATGCACTGAACTCTTGAAAAAGCACCATCTCTCAAGCTTAAATGCAGCTGCCTCTTTCAATGCCGCAAATGGGTAAATTTGACAAAAAAGCCACCATTAAGACTACATGAAAGGCTCAAGACAACATCCTTTCAATGCTTTGTACTTCAGTAATCAGATGTACTTACTCACCCCCTCCCCCAAACCCGATCAAGAACTATTTCTGAATGGTAGGAAATAATTCCACTTTGTACATCTTTTAGTTAATCAAGACTTTCTATTCAGCAATTTGACCTTTTGTTCAAAACAGGATTATCAGTTTTTTCGCCAGTTACCAAGGGCGACTCGCATGGTGAACATAATTGCAATAATTTGCAAAACACCATGGCAACCCACATTACAACTAGGTAAATACTGGTCTTTTGTGCTACATTGTTATTTTCAGAGATGCTGAAGTCAAAGAACGAATGACAAATGAACACAAAATTTATATTTGCTTTGTCTCAAAAGAGAAGAAAATTGATAACAAGAATTGGGGGGAAACCGACTACAGCTGTAATTTCTAACTTGATTAATTAGGATGGTAACAGTCCTTAACAGTATATTCAACAAACAGCCCTGACTTAGTCTCTCCACCCACCTCTCTCTCTTTCTACACTACTACCACTAACCCCCACCCCAGACAAATTTTTTCAGCTAGGAGAACAAACAACTCCATTTGCTCTTTTCTTCAACTTAATGGAATCCTTAATTACAGAATATTGTTCTCCTGCTCTTCATTACACTGAAAACTGAAAGTGAGAGAGAGGAGGAGGAGGAATACGGTGCCAAGCAGACAGGGTAGCTACAGTCATCCTCTCTGCCTGTGCTTTTTTTGTCCGTAGCAGACCTAAAGATGAGATGGCATTTTTCGTGGCTTTTTTTTTCTTTTTAATACTAGCAGCTGTTGTACAGCAAATAATTAAGTAAACCAGTGCTCAAGTTCTCTCCTGGCAGCATAAATAAGACATGAAAGCTTAAGTCAAGTCATGATTAAAATCCAAATCAGAGAGGAAACAGCTGCTTAAAAAGAAAAGAAAAAAATCTCTTAAAATTATCAGATTCAGTGGCTTCCAACAGAATATCTACTGTATTAAAACATTTTCCAATGAATAGAATTATAATATACAATAAAATAATAATTTTAAACTTTCTTTAAAATTGTAAGGAAGTTACTGTTACAGTATAGGCTTCCAGTAAGACTCCAAGAAATCACACTAAAACCAAATTTTCAGAAATATGTTGGAAATACAGAGAAATAATTTTGCTTAAGAAAAAGAAAATTGCTGGAAACAGCCTAACACGCTACAAATGGACTTCACATTAAATTAGCTATATATTACTGGAACACAAGTGCTGAAACATTTATGATGCCACAGTGAGCTGATTGAATGACTGAGCGCTTAATTTTCATGATATCATTAATAAAATCACGTTCTGTCTTTATACAGACCAAATCCTGTCATCGGACGTATGCATATGTTCCTTGTGAAATGCAATGGCACCCTTTAGCAATAGATTTTCTCATACAGAGTGGATGAGAAATACATTAAGCTCAAGAAGCCTGCAATCAGAAGCCAGGGTAATCCTCATTTCAGTTCCCTGTACGTACAAATCACGTGTCAGTTTAAAGGACCACATCTACATTTTAATTCTTCTAAAAGTACTGGATTGCCTTTACAATAAAACACACTTTCAAAGTGAAAAAGAGCTACTGCTGCATCCCTGTGTACTGGGAACACTGGAGAGTATGTAGTAAAATGAAAGAAATGAAAACAAAGTGCTAAAGTCTGAATGTTACCCCAGGGTGCTGAAATGTACCACTGCTACTACACAGATTCTCCGTGCTGTTGGACAAGTCACTTCCAGTTTATTGAATGGACTCACAGGCAATGATCACCTCAGGAATCAGTTCAGACACAACAGCGACCTGAAAGCTCTTCTTCAGGCAGTTACTCAGCATTACACACAGAAAAAACACGTCCTCTGATCCACAAACTGGCCACCCAAACTTATGGAATACATTCGATGCTCATTCCTCTATGCCTCATTTCTTTAAGAAATGGAAATAATAATTGACCTGTTGTTTAACAATGCTCTTGTAAAGATGTTTTTTCAGAACCACTTGATCCCACAGTGAAGTGTGCTACAGAATATTCCATGAGAAAATAAATAATTCTAGGCAAAGTTTCAGAGAGCACATTCAATAAGGTAAAGAGCATCCACTATGCAATGGAGATAAACAAATACAGACCAGCTGCTCATCTAACAAGTGCTGTCCCACCTGTACACACTGAAAAAAACCCAGAATGGGATAACACCATACATAAATGACCTGCATTAAATTTAAGTAAGCAGTATTCACTCTATATCTTCAACTTTCAAATGCTGAAAGATATGTTGAATGTTTCAAATGTTGAATACTCTGTAGTATCAGGATATATCCTCTATTTTTAAATTAAAAAAAAAATCTTCTTCAAAACAGGGTTTAAAGGAATACACAGATTTGCTTCTTGAAATAAACATAACTTTTTATCTTCTCTGAAAGCTATGCATTTTGGCAAGTATTTGCCAAGAGCAGAGGCAGGAAAACATTTATGCATTTTCTCACGCTTTTTTTTTTTTCTATTAAACCAGTCACACTCCATTATAACCACTTGGTTTTTGCATCCACTTTTCACAGTCAATCTTCACCCACACCTTCCCCCCCATGCTATTTCAAGCCCATCTGCCCAGTCAGGTACTTGTCCAGCAGGTACCATATCTGAATATTCCAATTCAACCAACTCCACTCAATTCGGCTTCTTTGCTTCTAGTTTCATCTACACCCATTCAGGCCCAGCTCCAGTCTCACGTGCCATGTTCTAGTTTCTTTTCCTCATCTACAGTCAATTCTTGAAAGCATTTTTGGGTTGGTTTTTTGGTTTTGGTTTTTAATTAATAATCATGCCCAGCTCCTGCTCCACACTACAAATTTTTTCTTAAAGGTTAGTAAAATTATCAAATCTAGATGGATTTTCATAGGATGACAAAAGATAACCAACAGAAAGGAGGAAAGAAGGATGAAATATATACCCTTCCTCACAGCCATAGCACCTACATTTGGGGTATGGCAAGGTCACCTGAACAACATTAACACTGCTTTTACTCCAATATCTTACAATAAGCAAGTGATTATAATTGAAGCACGCCTGTGGGCTTCAACTAATTTACATTACATCAGATTTCCCCTCTCCCTCAGGACCTCACTAGGCAGGTTCATATACAAAGATATCTACATTTTAACTGCAACTTATGTTTTTATAGAACTTTGATTTGGAATAATTAAACCAAATCTACAGCATACTTTATTCTGAGTTAATAAACATATACTGCCCTACTTAACTCCACCTTAAATGAGACTTTTCTTCCTGTTACTGTTAATTAAACTAAGCATCAAGCAAGATAGTTCAAAATTTAAAAAAACCTTTTGCTAGTATTATGAGATGGTTAGGCTTCCTCTTTAGCTTCTTCTCAGGTTTCCATTTTTGTAACTTTTTTCAACACCTGGCCACAACTCTTTTCTACAGTCTCCTTAGGTTGTTCTCAAACTTTGCCTTAGACTAGCCTATTCCTTTTGAAAGAGAGCTCTTGTTCTGCCTCCCTGCTGGCTTTGACTTAATTTGCCTTTCCCACTTCTGTCAGATTGCATAGTTCTTCACTTTTTCAGAAGGGACTGATGGTCATATCATCTTCATGTTAATAACAAACACCTGAGGAGTATCGCCATACATGGCACACCATATGGTCCAGATGCAGACTGGAGACTGAGACAAGAGGTCAAAGGAAAATTAAATTTTGAGAGAATTTATATTCTTTCAATTAATTATTAATAATTTCAAAGGCTTATAAATTGAGTATATCTGCTACTTGGCATAAAGAACAGATCTCAAGCAGCCAAGTAAAGTCAGAAAGAAACACCAGCATCTCTGAAGAGCTGTTGCAGATTCGTTTAAGACAGAAACAACATTTTATTTAATCTCGAAGAAACATTAATCCATTTTAAGTTAAAATTTCAGCCAAAACTCAACTTTAGACAAATTTGGCATACAAAATGGCAAGGCAGATACCTAAAATGTGGCAATGCTTCAAAACTTTAAAACTTAATTTTTCAAAACTTACACCAATGTAATACATGGTAAATTGCATTAAAATCTGCTTTGAGGCTAGTGTGAAGAAAATTAGAAGGACAAGGATTCAGAGAGAACAACAGAAAGTGGGGGGTTTCCTGTGCTTTTTTTTTTTTTTTTAATATCTTAAACTATTCTGGACACCAACTAAAGTAACCAGATGGACCTTTAAAAATTGATGCTCCTGTGTAAGCATTAAAAAAAAAAAGCCAGCTCAACAGAAATAAAGGCCTGTCATAAACTCATTGAACTAAAAAACATGAGAATGGGGAAGAGACTGACTGTCTTCAGTTGCTTCTGGTGACAGACACAGAAAGCAAAATAAACAACACATTTCTGTTGCAGTGATTTTTGTTTGTTTATTTTTAACCTAACACTCAAAATTTTTATTTAGTAAATCACATTCAGGAAAAACAAACTGCATAAAATCACCAGGTAATGTATGCTCCTTCAAATACACTACGCTTCTATTTTTCAGAAAGGTTAGCTGCTACCAAGACCTGTAAGGCCCTTAAAGCCAACAGCTCAATACTGAAATTAGTATGGCCCAGGAGAGCTTTCCATCTGCAACCTCTTGAAAGCAGAACAGGTTACTTGTTACATACTGTCTGCTAGAAAAAAAAATTTGCTGCTATGGTGTAGCTTCTTTGAGTTTGCGGTAGACATGCTGTAACATGTTGCCCCAAGTCTCTAGAACTAAGTATTTTCTAAAATCTAGAGAATACTTAATTTAAAAAAAAAAAAATAAAAAAAATCTTAATTTCATTATGACAGGTAAAGAAAAATTAAATGTCTGGAGTAGAAGACTGTGACTACTTAGAAACCAGTCTTATGACCTCTTTATATTTCATACGGGTAAAAGAACACTTCCAAACAACTTTAAAGTACCCTGTCTTAAGGTAAGGAAAATTACAAGCAAATTTTAACTTGCATGTATAAAATAGAAATATAAAAAAGAGAGACTGGAAGTTGACAGCTGTTGATACAAATCAGAAGTTTTCCAAAGTAGAACACCAGTAAGGGAAATTAGATGTTAACCGGGAATGTATAAACTAAGCAATAATGTGATGGAAACAAAAAATAGTTTACAGCATAAAAAAACACCAATGTAACTTTTCCCTGTATTTTGGAAAAGCACAGTAACAGCATAGTAGCAAGTAAGGATGAAGAACTGTTCTGCTTTGCTAACAAAACCATATTTAATAGGCCCTAAAAATTCAGCATATTCCTATAACAAATCCTTGAATTCAACAGTCCTACTAGAGCCAAGAAGATCTGTTACTTGCTGAACTTGCCAACCCTTGAAGCTACCTCAAAAGATTGAGACCATGTATCAACCAAAATGACAAATTTCCTTGAAATGGTTATACAAGCAAATCAGAACAATCCATGTAATTATTTGCATGCATCAGTCTAACATTAACAGGAGAAAAAAATAACAGAAATACTGATATAGACTTCAGGTGATCAAGAATTTAAGAACAGGAATGGAATTAACATCAATGTTTTTATACAGAACAGTCTCACACAAACATCATAGTTCATTTTTTGGTAAGATTACAGGTTTGGTTGAGAAAGGCAGATATACTATAAATAAGCTCTTGAATGACATTTGACTTACTTTCAAAGGACACTGCATTAGAATTAGCATTGCACAGTGTTAATGAAGTACATGTGAAACAGATTAAGAGGTGCAAAGTTGAAGCATCTCAAAAAAATCAATTGTCCATGAGACACAAAGCGATGACAGTCAAGTAAGCATTTGTCAATATGGAATGCAGAAGGATTGTGCTGGTGTATCACAACAAAAAGGTTACACTCAATCTTTTTACACCACTGATTAGTAGAAGAGAAGAATCAATTCAAACAAAATTTACAGATGACAAAAGCAGAACAGCAAATAATGATAAGCGTGAAGAAATTGTTTCGGTAAACTATGTTCATTTGACACAAAATACACATTAGTACACTGAAACAAAAGCGACATGCTGGGAACAAAGACTACAGTTCATACCTACAGAATGGAGATACTGCATGCCAGAAATTGCCAGCTGAAAAGGAGCCACAGCATACAAGTTATTCAACATCAGCTTTAAAGGCAGACCTAACAAGATGTGGAGGTTGAATAGTGAAGAACTGCTATCAGTACTGAGCTGAATTTCTTCAAACACATGGGTGAGACTGATACGGGAGCACACACAATCCTGGTGGCAAGAGTTAAAAATAAGAAACAAAAAACCTGCTATGGAGAAGAGCCGTAAACAACGTTTCAAGGCTTGAAAAAAGAGTAATAGCAACAGATTTTGAAGAGCAGTCTCCTACCATCACAAAAGGGAACTGAGAGGTGACCTGAGAAAAACAAGTAGGTGTATTCATGGGAGAAAAGCAACAGGCAACACAGGGTAGTTGAATCTAAAGAAAGGAATAACATGAGCCAGCGCTTGGAAAACCTTCGTGGATTGAAGACTGACTCAGTGTCTGGGCCCAGAGCATGGTGACCAGTGGAACAGAATCTAGTTGGAGGCCACTAAATAGCAGTGTAGCCCTGGGGTCCAGTCCCATTCAAGATCTTGTACTGATGTCCTGTGTGATGGAGCACAGAGTACCCCTGGTAAGTTTGCTGATGGCACACAGCTGGCAATCCCAAACTGAACATGTGCCAGCAAAATGCTTTTGCCTCTCCCATCTCATCCCACATTATCAGCAACAAGCCCTTTGGTCTGGTTGGCATGGTTCTGTCTCCTAACATCAAGCAGGGAATTGTGGAGAAGGTTTTGGTAGAACCTCTCTTCTCACCCTGCATTACAAGAAATATGTAGGCGTGAAGTCCACCTTAGTCCAATGCAGATGTGTAAGTACTGCAGGGAAAGGCTGATATACCCTTTGTACAGGCTGGTGCATGGCTCAGTGAAGATTATTATCTTTAGAAAGAGTAATCGGCAGCAGAATGAACACACCTACACCAATCCCTCATCATCCAGATATTTATTAACCAGAAAAATTTACCTTGACTTCTCTGATTAGTTCTCACTGATCTTTTTGAATTAAATCTTCCTCTCCTCAAACACCTATCTTGAAGGGGTTTTTTTTTAAATTAGCTTTAGCACAACTCAGCTGTTACTACCTTATCAAAACTCGAGAAGACAGCAATAGAGACCAATGCGAGAAGTCAGAGAATGGGAAAGGTGGGCAAGCAAATTAAAAGAAAACTAGCAACAATTCAGATTATTTAGCCTATATTTTCAGGGAAAAAAATATTCCATTTGTTTCACAAATTCAATCAGATACATAATCTGTGTGTGTATATATATATGTGTATGTATGTATTTACTTATGTGACACATATCCATAAACACGCATATAAATTTAAAATTTCCTTTTTAAAAATTTCCATTGATGGAAATTCAAGTCAGGTAAGACATCCTTAGAAAAACAGAGTAAGAAACTTTAAGCTGATACTCCAAATAGTTTTGTTTCCTTTGGTGGTTTTGGTTTGTTTTGTTTTGATTGTTTTTTTTTTTTTTCAGTTGTGGGGGTTTTTTAAAATAGAATTAAAGATCACATGCACGCATAATATAGAGGTGTAATATGTAGAGAATACTTTATGTATCTTTTAGAAATGTTTAAAGAAGTATACTAAGCTAATAGGCCCCCTCTGTTACTATGGTAATAAGCATTTTGTAAGAGCATATAAACATATAAAAGGTGGTTTTACTTCATATTGATATTAATCCACTCTCTTATAAAACACATGAAGTAAAAGAAACTGAAAAAAAATAAGCTAAGATTCTAACACTGAACATAATTTCTTAAAAAAAACTTCTTGAAGACTAACAACACATAATTTCCCATTTTGTTCTAAAGTTACTGATTTTTAATGCAGAATTTTCATATAACCCAAGCCTGAAAAACATAATTCTGGGCAGATAGCATATTAAAATATTATGGAAATAGTAAAACTAGAAGATAAAAAGTATTCATTATTATAAAGATCTTGGTTTAACCGGCAAACACAACAACAAAAAAGTTCCCTGAAAGTAGCACTTACAGTGAGAACACAACCATTCATAAATACTAGTCAAACAAAGAAAATATATCTTGAGATGAAAGGATCCCAAAAAAGACACATAGATATTTCAATCTTCAATCCATGCCTGAAGGGATCTGCTCGCCTCTCTATCCCTGTGAACTGCAGCAAATTCAATGCCAAGCTCACCCATTTCCTACTGCATTTCATGTGGAGACTAGTCCTTAATTTGCCACCAAGATAATTCAACCCAGAGTTTTCATCTCCTGCCTGTGGATCCAGAATTTTTCTTCCATGACCTATAAATCATAATGCATTTATTCTACAACTCTATCACAGCAGCAAAACACAAAAAGCAGAGCCTCAATTATATGCATAAACGTCAATTGGTTCTTTGCAAAAGAAAGATGGCACACTTGGAAGTTTAACAAGACTCTCTAGTGTTATACCAAACTATCAAATTTGATTTTCCTGTTTTCTATCCTCTGTTAATAGATAAAAACTGTGCTGCACAGTTTCTTAATGAAATAATTTTGTCTCATCCCTTATTTGCATGAAGAAAATATTCGAGACAAAAATTGCAAGATGACAAAATCTTAATATGCAGTTTGGTAAAGTTCTAGTCAGGCCCTGAACAACACGTTTATCTATCCAGTAAAGCTTGTGTTAATGCAATGTAAGAGTTTGGCAAATTCAACTCTAATGGAGCATAAAAGTGCTTTTGCTTGAAAGTGAGATCATTTTTAAAAATTCAAAGCATGATCACTTTTCCCTTTTTTTGCAGGAACAATCTGATACAAGCAGCAAAGCTTAAATAAACTAGAAACATTTCAAATGATCCATAAAGGATTAATAAGCACTGCAGGAAGTCCTATAGGCTCAGCGTATACGTTTTCCATCTTTTTCTCCTGCGACAGGCATGACGTGAAATTTTAAACAGAACTCAAGTTTCAAAGTCACTGAATGTTAAGGTCTGCAGCTTTGATACCAGGGTAGAGTGGGGTCAGCATCTTGTAATATTTAATTTAAAAAGATAACAAAATATTGATTTTATTAGCATAATAAAGCCCCCAAATTATGGCCCTTCACAAAATTCTTTTTCTACTCACAAATAGACGAACGGACAAAAGCAAGGCAGAAGGGGTAGTAGTAAGCTACAGGCCACTAATATAACAAGAACAAAATGACAGCTATTATTTTGGCAGAGATAATCTATGCTGAAACACAAAACACACACGCACACAATTTCTTTCAATACAATTTTCTTGTCTTCCCACTGACTTCTATGATTACCACAGAAAGCAGGGTTCTAAACACATTTCTCAATTGAATCTTCAATCAATAACAGTAAAAATTTGAGGAGGGAGATATGGGAAAACGTATTATAGCATTAGTAAGTGTTTGCAAAACAGACTGAACTTATCAATATGCATAAAAGTTGAAGAGGAAAAAAAAAAAATATATATCAGTAGCAATGTACTCTACACCTTTACTGAAATTAGCGAAAGAAAATGCTGAAACTCCAAAATTGAATCAGTAAAACAAATTGCCCCAAACCTGGTCAAAGTGATCAAATTATGTACTTACACTTCTTGTACCACACTTGTAAAATAAGGAATACTTCTTAATTATCAAAAAACCTTCAGGATATTCATAGGTACTTTTAAAACAGTGGAAAAAGGTGATTATCTAAAGAAATAACAAAACTTATCGAAGTAGAATCTATCTACTGGTATTAGTAGCATGGTAAAAAGAGACATATTAGAAAAGTAAGACTTAGATCCCTGCAGAAATCCAAAGCAACAAAACTTCTGGGATCTCAGATAGAGGTCAGCTTGACCCAAACAAACTCAATTTGCCAGGAAGAATCCAGACTGACTCTAACACTGACGTAGGAGAAAAGCCAAATAATTCATATCAGAACTGAGAGTTCTTCATATTGAAAGATGGAAAAGTTTAGCCTCTGCTAAGCTTATAAGGCTGTTTACCACCCAGGCTTTCTGTTCAGAGCCAAAACAATCAACAGTAGAAACTGTTTAGGTGACAGTTACATACAAATTGGAATAACTTCTTGAGGGAGTTGAAAATAGAAATGAATCAGAAAGGCAACAGACAAATAGAAAGTCATAAAAGAGCATAAATATAAAAACCAGCACAGATAATACTGGCCATATTGGGGAGGGGAGGATGGAGAAGAGATGTGAGAATGAGAAACGTTAGCTCACAGTAAGAGACTCATGCTGAAAGGCAAAAATTATGCTAAAATAATACATTAATCAAAAGGAAAAGTGAATGAAAAGAAAGATGCAGAGGAAAAAGCTGAACAAAGGACTAAAAGAAATCATTTGTCTGTATAAAGGCAGCAGAGAGGCCTTACTTGAAATCATGTCTACAATTCTGGGCACATTACTAAAACCAGACAGAAGAAACCAGTGCAAAGAATAGCAACAAAACCAGCTCTACAAGTAAAGGAAAGTATGATCGAGTAAATTTTTCCATGGTTATAAACATAACAGATACAGTGAAATAACATCACTTTCTGCTAATATTTGAAAATAAGGAAGAGCAGCTTGAGAGGAACCATAAGCATGGCACAAAAGAATAAATACAGTATCACAAAAAGGCAAATTTTGACTAGTGGAAAGATTTTTATTACAAATGCTCAGGATTAATAGAATAATAGATTAGTATCAGAAACTGAAAAATGTTTAATACAGTAGCTGCCATAAGTCTGATCATGTGCAGTGTTAAAAACTATCTAAAATTGTAGATTCTGCAATTCTGTACTTGAATATTGAGAAAACAGAAGATGAAAGGGCCTTTGATAAATAGGTATGGCCTTTGTGAACCCATGAAAACCATGGCCCACTTAAAGAACATCAGTGCTTGCTGATATTTACCCACCACTAACTACCATGGTAAAAGACGAATAAAAGGAGTGCAAAATTCAGTCCATGAAAACAGATGTTGACAAAAGAAAGCCTACAAATGTGGACAATACAGTATACAGATTATAAACTTGTTGTTTTGTTTACCTTTCTTTGCAATTCAAAATACAACTGCAGTGAAGCTGAAAAGATGACAAAACCATAGCACTGAAAAACAGAAATATTTTCAACTTTCTCAAATAGCCTCGGAATTCCTTGACAAAGTGCCAGACAGAAGCTGTATCTGCAGAGACACACACAGTCATACAGAGGAAAACACTTCAGTTTTATCAGAAAAGTCATCTGTTAACTCGGAAGTTGCATCTCTTACCAGAGAGAAGTCTGGAAGTTAAAACTTTCCAGAAGTTTTACTGGAAAAATTGTCTTGGAGGAAGTTCCTTCAATCATTAAACATCCTGCTAAAGTTAGAGATCAATATTACACTGAGCAAATCCCTTCATTAAATAAAACTCCTTTGTTCATAGTTTAGTACTTTGCCAGTCTATGTCATTGGTTTGCAATGACCTGACAAACATTAAAAAAGTAATCATCTTCTGAGTATTTAAACCAAAGTTGAATACCCTATTTCTAACAATATTCAAACTTGTTTCACCTTCAAAATACATTAGTTTAGGATTGTGGCAGTGCTCTAGAAAGCAAGGAGTACTGCTGAAAGAAAGCTATGGCTGATGCACAGTTTGCAACAGGAGAGAACTGTACTTGCAGCACCAGGGAAAAATGTCAGGCAGAACTATGAAATGTGTTACAGGTATGTTTTTGTACCTGCAAACACCCTCACCATTCCTGTCCAAATTAACTGCTCATTCAGCCTTACAATCCAATACTATAATATTAAAAGAAAATGAATTGTCATTTCCATGGTTTAATTTTATTTAACAATGGAACGTCATGTTTCCCATTTCAGTCTTTTTTCTCTCCTTTCCTGCAAATTCCTCCGTCTTACAGCCACAGGACAAACATTTACAATTGACCAAGAGAGAGGTAAGTTTAAAAGGTACGTGGATGAGGGTGAAGAAAACGGCAACAGAATTCAGGTAGAACAGATTGAACACCTTAAAAAAAACCCAACTGTTTCAAAGGATAACTGTGACTCAGAAAAATGGCTCTTCATCACACAGGATGACAGAGAAAGAGCTTCTAGAACTACCTTATGAGGACACATGTTATCTGTAAATTAATTTATTCATTTATTCAAAGAATGAATGATAATGCATTTATTTGATTTTTACTGTGGAACTCTCACACATAACTGTGGAATGTACTTTTATTTTTGAGAACAGTATCCTTCCCATTACTCAGATAAAATTAATAAGCAATTACAGAGGTGAGGTCTTTTATTTTTTCCAATATTGACCAATCTGGCTGTTTCATAGAACTAAAAATGCAAAGTTGTTAGGTGTTCAAAGCAGAAAAGTGTTTTGCGAAAGGCATTATTAACAATTAATAATCATTACAGAGTGCCTTGTTTACCTGACCTTGTGTAAATTCAGCAGCCTTGTAATTAGACCCATATTTTGCATATTTGTATTATTCCATGCATAGAATTTGACTCATTCACTCATCCATTAAAATTTGTTTGACAGACATAGATGGATAACCAGGGTACAATTTGTATTTACTGGATTATAGAAAATTGGCCAAACAACATGTTAAGTTCAATGAATGCACAGTCTTGTCTTTCTCTTGTAAAAGATGTAAAAGCAATAAAATATCTAAGGCTGGCCCCAAGGTTCTCTGAAGAAGTAGCAGTTTCATAATCTGATAGTTTTAATACAGCTTTGTTCTAAAAAAGGATGTTGGGTAAAAAAACCAGAAGAACTAAGAAGAAACAACATCAGGCCCACATTTTCCTTTAGGCAATACAACAGAATTCCTCAGTAGAAAGCCCTCCTATAAAAGTTAACATCTTAGTGTCAAACACCACTGAAGTAAACATCTCATAACTCTGGAAAAAAAAAAGATTTTTCTCACATTTAATGACTTTCCAGTACCTTTCTGAGCACTTGGAAGAATTATCTTACTACTCTTCTGTTCAGAAAAAGTCTTAAAATTGATTCTTTTAAAGTATTAGTCACAATAATGAAATAATTTTATTAGATATGCTTAAATGTTTGAGAATAACAGTAAGGTATGAAAGATCTCAACCGAGCAGTCAGTATGGAAAGCAACAATACAGAACAGAATGGGGAGTGAAGGAATTTGTTTACCTCTCTGTGCGTGTGCTGGTATCTCAATGTCAGACAACCTTGTCCAACAAGACATTTTATAGATTTCTGGTGAAGAAACTGATTTGTGCCCCAAAAAAGCCAAGATAGATGTACTCATTAAATGTGTAACAGTTAGAATTTTTTGTTTTTAACAACTTTTACAATCCAAAGGGAGCCTCTCCTAAGAGTTTCAAAACATTTAAGAGACATAAAAAGCAAAACTTCATTGTTAGTATCACTATTCAGGCATCGTTGGAATGTCCTAAAAACAGCTAATGAAGTCTGCTAGAATTAATCTGAAGAAACTATTAAAGACAATGGGAGAGCTACATCCCTGACTGTGTTCAAGGCCAGGCTGGATGGGGCCCTGAGCAACCTGATCTAGTGGGTGACATCCCTGCCCACAGCAGAGGGGCTGGAACTAAATGATCTTTAAGGTCCCTTCCAACCCAAGCCTTTCAGTCATTCTACGAGCCCACATTTTCTTCCACCACCTTTTTTATTTTAGGGATGTCGTGCTGCCTCTGAAGGTCCTTCCTATCAAAACACAGTTTTTAAACAGCCTCCTAGTGCTGTATCATGTTTAATCTATTCCAGATAGTTCAGAGACTCACCACAAAGAGAAAGTAGGAAACCTTGTAGCTAAAGAGTTACCTACATTCAAAACTAGGGTGAAAAGAACAGGAAGGAAAAAGAGATCTCTACAGACGCCTTTCATCTTTAAAAAACCAAAAACTGCCAGTAATCACACTGACTTCATCAACATGAGAGACTAAGCCTCAGTTGTGATGCTGGCTTCTCATGGAAAGACACCAGTTTAATTTGTATAGAAACTAAATGTACTTCTCATTATGAAAGCTTGTAATCACTCCCTAGATAACTTTCCTTATTTTCACTACAGTCTCAGATGCTCCTCAAATAGGTATTTGCTACTCGAGCCTTTTTCTGAATGACACCTGATTACTGGGTGGCACATTGCCACAAGCCTAATGAAGCCCTTCAGAAACGGACACAGGAGAAACATTGAAAATAAGACTTTGGAGTAATCCCTGACCATTTCTTGGCAGATAACACAGCCTTATTTTCTAAGTCCTCAGTGTGCCTGACTCACTCTTGTTGGGAAGCCTCCAAAGGCAAATCAGAATGTACAGAATTTAAATTATGAATGCTCTACAAGGTATTTCAGTACCTTTTACTTCGGGGTTCGAGAGGGAGAAGGGGTATTCAATCCTAAAACCACCTTGGTGTTTAATTATACGTGAAACTCTCTCAAGGACCATATCGCAGTTCAGTTTACTCCATTACTGCTACTTAACTGATAGGATTAAAAAAAAAAAATACAAAATCCTAACAAGGTGATCCCCAAAAGATGCCCATCAAAGGCAAGTCAGTACAAATGGTGATCTCTTATCAACAAAGAAAAAGAGACACAAAAAGCAGTAGAAGGGACGGGGAATTTGATTAATTGGTTCCTTCAAGAAAGCATAAAAACCACATGCAAATACCAAAGAATGGTGTGAGAAAGCACCATCAATACAACGTGAACTACTGGAATACTGTAATATTTCTAAATAGTTGTACTAACCTTAATGTCCTTATTCATACTCGGAGATATAGATGGCTGCACAGGCAGACACACATAAAGAGAATTTCTAACAAATTCAAATTCTACATTCAATCTTTGTGCTTGATAGGTGGGCAGTAATGGGCAGCTTGGTATCTGCTAGTTATATAGCAAGATCATCCAGCATGGATCGACCCAGTATGAGAAAAAACATGCTATCCAATAGAAATTATTACAGCAATTATAAACTTCTTGCAGAAATCTAATGTTTTATTCTGCAACAGAACCCAGCAGATGCCATTTTGTGTGTCTGTATTTTGGGGGCCCAGGGGGTTCTCTGTTTTTAAACAATTCTGGCCCCTTTGTAGTATAGTCAAATGTTGCTTTGGATATTAAATTGAGAATTTATCTTAAATGGAAACAAACAACTTCGCTAAAAATTAGACATTTATGACTTGCAAATTACAGATACTAATTATTTTCAGTATATACAATTATGATATTCTCAAGAGGTATTAATTTTGGGACAGATGTGCTTTCATCATGTAATTTGGAAATTAAGTTACACACTCACGTATGGGAACTCAGAAGTCTGAATTTGTGTAAAGACAGGATTGATAGAAAGGAATTTTGTCTTGCTAATTTTCTCTCTCTCTCCCCACCCCCCACCTCTTTCTCTCTCTGATGAGAGTGAGTGTGGCCAGCAATCCTCACAGCTGGGTTGCCTTGCACTCAAAGGAATAGGGGCTGACTGCAGAGTTGATGAGGATACACCTCCACTTGACTCCACCTCCTGTTTTGTCCTTTCAGATAATTCCTCCAAATCCAGTAAATTCTAAAAATTTAAACAATTAAGACATACCACCTGTAAAATATGCACAATGCTAAATACTTCATATTCATGTCAGAGTGCAGAAATTAAGTGCTGCTAATGCAAACATCTTAAAAAAGACATTACAAATACACATAATCCAAATGGAAGGTATTAATACAGGAGCTTCCACCAAATGAGAGTAAAAGGAATAATATTGTCAGGCTGACCAAATTTTCATTAGAAAAAGACAGCATATTATTACAAAAATGCTCTCCAACATGTGCATGTATATAATCTTC
The DNA here is from genome assembly GCA_013397935.1 of Dasyornis broadbenti. NCBI lineage: Eukaryota > Metazoa > Chordata > Aves > Passeriformes > Dasyornithidae > Dasyornis > Dasyornis broadbenti. The sequence continues at coordinate 3,260,896 of VZRN01005540.1, forward strand.
TAAGACAGGTGGTGATAAGTGATAAATTAAAAAAGAATACAAGAAAAATGCCAGCTAAATCAATGCCTGGGATGATATTGCTGCAGTGGATGTATTAATTAAATAAATCCATTTGGAGGTTCATACTTTCCTACTTTCCACATCTGAACTGTAGACACCAATACAGAAAGGGAAAACACAAGACAAAGAAGTAGTGTTTTCTGGTCCAATATAAAAAAGAAACAGATCTTCAAACATCAGTGTTTTGTTTGCACTGCTCCACAGGAAGTAGAAGGTACAGATGCAAGGCATTCTGAGGATCTGCTACAATTCTGAAACTGAGAATTTTATTTTTAGACGGAATTAGTTCAGTTACTGCACAAACATTCCTATCTGGAGATCTTTATGGATAGTCATGGATTTTTGATGTCTCTTGCAGATGGCACTTACAAACTAATGACTTTGTTCAGGAAAAAAGGAAAACATCTACTTGTTAAATTCTGCAGAGCCTTAATTTTCATGTAGAAATCTGGCACACCTTTCGAATACTTCAGAAATGTTTCTCTCATACATTTATGGATTCAAAGCCCAACATGCTCTCCTAGACTGGAGATAGCTGGATAGCTGAAACTCTTCATACAAAAGAAAGTGAACAAGACTGTCATTAAGCTGCTCTAACAGTTTTAGCAGGGCTACAGAAATTTTTTTTTTTTGGTCTCATGTTATAGGATGCTGCAGCTGCAGGCAGACTGAAGACACCACAATCTTAAGCATGGTATGGAAAGGTTCATCTTTAGCTTAAAAAGGGCCTTTTAAACAGTGTGGCGTCACAGAATGCACAGGACTAAAGCACAGGCCAAGCTGCCTCTTCATCAGGCTCAATTTACAAAAGAAACAGTGCAAAAACCCCATGTTTGAATCAACGTAATGGATTAACTCATGATCAGCAAAGCGTAGAAGTAAAGTCCATCAGTAGATGCCATACAATAAAATGTAATCTGAAGATCAGTCTAGCCAACCTGACTGATAAGCTTCCAGGATTCTTCACAGAGACCAATACAACAGATGTTACATATGTTGAATAACTGTTTTGAAGTACAGTTTTACTATCTGACTATACATACTGGAAGAAGGTTCTGCACTCAAATCACACTATCTCCCAAAGCTGGCATACAAAGCAGTTACTTACTTAATGCCTGGGCATTAAAAAAAAAAAGTATTCATATATACCCACTGCAGCAAACACCGGTGCTCTGCAGAACTCAGATCCTGTGCAGCTTGACTTGACTTTAGAACAAGGCATTGAAGCAAAGCCAAAACCCTTTTATGAAGCCATGTCTAATGTAACAGTATTTGCCATTTCTTCCTGCAGACGGGAACATTCTGAATTGAAATGAAGTAACACACTTTTTAATCTCAGATGACCCGAAACTTCATTTGCTCTTAAAACTACTCCTTTCAAACAAACCTGCAGAACTACAGGTTTCACAAGTCAGGAAGAGGAACAAATGTCAACACTAACACAGCACAGGCTGCTAAAACTGACCATGGTGTTTCCTAGGATACAGGATATCTTATAGAAAATTTGTTGCATTATAGCTGGTACTGCTTCTCTTGGCCACCACAAATGAAAAATTAGCAATTCCCCAGAAGTCTCACCCAGCTCAAGGGTTACCTTCCCCCTCCCACAGCACATGAATAAGGACATGAAGGCAGCAGAGTTAAGCTAAATGGTGCAGCCCAGACTCATTGCTCTGAGGTTTTTCCACATATATAAACTTAATTCCAGGACCCAAGCTGAAAGGTCTGAAGTACTCCCCATTTGATGTGTTCAATCCTCAAATGCTGACACACCCACACTTTTTCCCTTGCTGCACCAAATACTAAACATCAATAAGAACTAAACAGCTGCTTACATGAAGTCAAATTAAATTTTTTTAAATTAACTTCTAACTACAAAGCTTCCTTATGACGAGATTTTGAATACTGAAATAACTTCTGTTGAGGAACACCTTATTTAATTTTTCTAAGACTCTTTTATCAAGAAATAGAAGAATGACTGAACATTGCTAGAATTATTTTTGGCAACAGTAACTGCTTTAAACCAGAAAAAAATGAAAATAATTCTGTTAACGTCTAAGAGTAGGGGAAAAATAAACACCTGCAAAAGCCATTCTTCCCACTATGCCAAAAGGAAAAGCATTCTAGGGCAAACACAGATGAAATTTTTCATGTATGCCCTCCATTGCCTCCCAACCCCATGATTTTCTTATTCAATTATCTCTAGGAATGTGGACTATGAAAGACAGTATCAAACAAAACTGTTTACAGAAGAAGGCAACTGCAAGAAAAACATTTTAGTTTCCCAAATACCGTAAAATTTATTTTAAGCTTACTTTTGAAGCTGAAGGAAAAATTCATGATAAAGACTAAGAAACTTTAGGATAGGTAACATAGATTTACTGCAGTTATAAAACAATCCATTTTTTTTCCTTTTATATGCCCATTCAATTCTGAATTAGCACAGTTGGTGCCACTTTAGGTTTCAAGTTTTTTTAAAAAGGGCTTAAAGTAAGTAATTTTCACTTTCTAAAATCAGCATTGGACCACGGATTCCTGTATTAAAAGTGACTTCTATGAAAACATTTCTGATAAGCACATCACTTTTAGGTCATGAACATCAAGCAAACCTTTTCTTATGAAAGGAACTATGTCCAGACAAAACATGGTCTCTTCGCCTTCAGATTTTAACCCTGGTTTTCCAGATGGATGCAAGGTGCTGGGGCACTGTAAGCATTCCTGGTTACACATCAACAGCATCAAGCATTCAAGCCCAACAGATCTCATGCACTTGTGTAATCTCCTGGCAAGCTGTCTCTGTTAAAAGCTCTGTAGACTAAAACAGACTCAAACCTGGTTTGGTATTTCAGTAATTGGTTGGTCCAAGTTATGATAGTATAAGGCATTAACTATATCAGAATTCCATGAGAATTGGTGGTTTAAAGACTTACTTTATACTTATTTAGATTACCTAGACTTTTCCTTCTTGTAATGTCTCTAGTTATAGACTAGTGGGATAATTTTCCATCAAACTTCAAACTGAACATAAAAACCTAAAATAATTTAAAATTCTCTCAAAAACTCCTGTAAAAAGAAGATGAACAATGATCCTTTCAAGACCAGTGATTTGTTAAAAACCCTCTTGTTATTCATTATTTGTTATTAAAATAGACTCAAAAGCAGCAAATCCCTCCAAATCGATATAGTATCTGTAGCACTTCTGTCAATCCATGGTATCCAAAGGAGGACACAGTTGCTCACTCTCTCTCAAGTACTACCAGAAATGCCATTGTGGCAGATCTCTCCACAGGATGCACAGACTTGCCCAAGATGTTAAATTCTTGGCTACAAAATCTCCTAACAAATGCTGCTACTGGTACACCAAAGCCACACACTTCGTAGTCAGTTTAAAGCCAGATCAGATACACTGAGCTGCAACTGCATCTCTCTACTGCAGCACAGACCTGCTCTCCAAGTGTTGCCGAAATTCATCATTGCTTTGACCGGGGCAACAGATCAGTTCCAACAGAGTACCTTCAAAGACTGTGCTTTCTGTAATCCTCTGAAGACAGCAACATCTTGTTATTAGATGAGTGATTCAATCACCTAGGTGAACATTACACACTTGGTGGCAATCATAACCACAACCATATTTACCTCTGGGCACACTTCCTGTAACATGGTGTTCACAACACTGCCATTTATAAGCCTAAGCAGACAAATTATTGTGATAATAAGTCCTTACATTCCTGCATTCTACCTACAGAGGAAATTACAAAGTTAGTTTTACTCTATTTGGAGCAATCCACGTTTCTCAGAATCTGATCCACGCGGTGGCCAGCCTGGGGAGTCTTTTCTACAAAGAGCTGACAGAGATATCTAGTGTCACTAAGCCTTCTCTGGCAAGGTACCAGACTGGGGACTAAGTACAGATTCTGCTTCTTTGCCTATGTAAACTCATTCTCGGTGGCTAAAATTTGGCGTGCAGAGAGTGATCCACAGCCTCTCTCAGCCACCAGTGAGATAGGTGCATGTCCGTCATGGCTGGTAAAATCCAATGACGAGAGTTAAACATTTTGTAAAGATATATCGATCATTACTTTGAAACACTTCACTAAAAATCATATTGATGCTGGAAGTCTGAACCAAACAATTCCTTTACAGGGCAGATCATGAAGAAGTTGCAGTAATAGCAAATCGATTCCAGTTAATGGACTCTATGAGTGCTATTCTGTGACAAGTAACTGCTTACTCATCCCCAAAATGCACTACACACAGTGACCAAAAAGGTTATCTTTTATTATTCAATAAACATAAATTATGACAGATATATTACACTTTCATATGATGGAATACTGACCGCCCTGTTCAAAAATCAAGGTATTTCTAACTTCCTCCTGGTTAACCAAAACACAACTCATTTGTCAACCTCAGTCAAGGAGCGTATCACAAAATATTACTGTGGAGGGGAGGAGGAAACTCCTTATAATCTGGTGGCAACCCCTCTTCTCTCTCTCAAGTTCCCAGTAAACAGTGAATGGAATCACATTAATATTTTATCTTTCATTCCAATCGCTCTCAATTCTGCCTTGACTTGGAAGCTTTCAGTACTAAAAATAAACATCTCTGTTTCTGTATGTATAAATCAAAATGACAGTGATACAAGTTCAAACTTGGAAAAGACTCAGAAACCTATTTCCATACATACAAAAAGGACTGAAAATAATCACTGGAGCTAATTTGAAGGCAGAGTCTAGCTCTCTGATTCTGCCTACCACATCAGCTGGTGCCACAATTCTGGCCCTAACTATCCTTCATCACATGCCCATATAATTCTAGTACTATTAGCACAGCAATAAATGAAATATTGTACTATTACCACTACTAGACACCTTTCCCTCAGGCCAAAGAAATTTCTTACCCCTACCCACCCAACAAAAATGCTTTCAATGCACGACTGTTGTGAGAACATGATTACAGAAGTCATCACCATCATCTACAATCACATTTTCACCTGTTCATGTGGTGTACACCTGTGGGTTCTTGGCAATACACTTCAGTGAGGTGTGGGAAATTTCGGGTTCAGAACGAGCCCTGTCATCTTTGTTCTCTTAAGCAAATATGATATGCAATCCCAAAACCTGTGTGAATGCTGTGGCCTCTTAAAATATTTATAAATAACATTGGACCTTTTTAAGTGCGCAAAATACTAATGCAAATCCCTTGAACATATATACAAGAGCCAGAACAGCAATATATATATAAAAAGTAATTCAAAGATCTTGAAGATGCTTTTATACTGCGACCTAATGTGCAAGTAGTAGACCACCCCACCACAGGTAAGAAATGAGAAATTTTGAGGGCTATTGAACACTGAATTTTCACAGCTGAACAGTATAAAGTTATTTAGCAGTGTTCAATAGCCTTCAAACTCACTTCTGCCTGTGGGTTACAGTAGTCCAGCAGAAAAAGACTGAAACAAAAACTGCAATACAGGCTGGGCCAAGATTTTTTCAGTATTTTTTTAAAAACTGTTTCGAAGTTCACATCATTTTATGTGTTTTGAAAAACATACAGCGTTCTACAAATGCCATACGCTATTAAGCAGACAGCATAGAAAGAGCATCTCTATAAAAGCAGGTTTTAGCCTACAAATATACTAGTAACAATACTACAGGTGTATAAAAAAAAATATTAAAAACCTGCTGCTTCAGGGACAAGAGCTTGCCAGTCCAACCAGTTCTGTAGAAGTTTTGCTACTGGCTCAAACATGTGCAAGATTTTGGGGGCTTTTATCTAGTTCTTTTTAGCTAGTAAAACTAACACCTCAACAGCTGGGTAAGATACAGGATTCATTTTATTGTGATGAATACTGACTTGTACAGGGTTTTTTTAAAAGGGGATCTAAAAGTTGGTATTTGTTTACCAAGTGCACAAAAATGAGCATTTGACTATGTGGGAAACATAAAACAGGTTCCAACGTAATAACTAGATCTGCTCACTATAAATGAAATTACACCATGCATAAGCAGAAAAGTTGGTCAGTTTTTCCGTTTATGCTTGCATATTTCAGCTTTTACCCATTTCCCAGCACGGATGTTTCATTGATGGCTGAGGGTAACACTTCAAAAACGAACTAGCTAAACAAACTTCCCAGCAGCACTTGACAGAGCTACACCTATTCTTCCCCATTTCCAAAGCAGTACAGAATTAATTACCAGTTCTATGGATCTATTGTAAGTATAATAGACTAAAGAGCTATCACAGACACATTTATTGTAAAAGCACAATCCCAAGAGTGTCTAGTAGAGGGCCAAAACGATTAACACAAATGCTTTGTCAGATCAAAGATAAAACCTGCACCGCCCAATTGAGGAATGAATTAGAACAGTGGGTTATCTTTCAAATTAACCAGGGCAGTTAGTGAGGAAAATTTCATGAAAGTGTAATTCTTAGCCTTTGTGAATCCACACAGCAGGCATTCTGCCAGCTGACAAGATGATGAAATTTTCATGCTTAAAAAAGCCCTCTTCATTTCCCAATTTAGATTAGCTAGCGTTTCTCTCTCTTTTCATCTATTTGCTCTTCTGAAGCAGAATTAAAAAAAAACCCCGCACACAACAGGATCAATCTCTCACAGAATAAATGCATTTCTGAGAAGAAATAAAATCTTTCCATGTCATTTAAAAATATATTTACATTTAAGAGTAAGATTATCAAAATTGATATTGTTAATACCATTAAGGAATCTGTAAATACTGGAGCAATGGTAGACATGTTTTGGAAGTCAAATATAAAACATTTCAATGTTTAATGGCAAAAAAATGATTGCAGAAGCAGATATTTTCATATAAAGGCGAGTAATTTACAAAAACAATGGGATTGTAGCAGGCTTACAAAATTCCATTTATGCACTTCCATTTGCATGTTTTTAAAGGAATGCAGCATATCATGATTGTATTTATTTAACACAGTTTCGTGTGCCGAAAAGGGCAAGTAGATTTTCCACTTTTAGATTTTATGGCACTCCCCCCTGCCCCTAAATTTACACAGCCATATATAAAAGCATTTCAAAAGACTAAAAGAAACAACAAGCAACATCTTGAACAATTAAACACTTTAAAAAAAAAATCTGATTCAAAGCTCACTGAAAAAAAGTACGCTTATTCATCTCAGTGAGCTGTGGATCAGGCTGAAAGGCTCTTGATAGGGCTGTTTTCATAAAAGGCAGCTTATTATTTACAGGTTAAAAACCACATTTTCACATTTTATGTTTTTGTATTATGTGCCATTTGACAAATATACCAACAAAAAAATATCTAAAAAAAAATTAAAATGGAGTGACAATGTATTTGACCCTTACAAATTGGTATTTCTGAGCCTTTCAGGTGCAATTACTACAATAGGAGATTGTTTAATAAGAGCCTGAAAGTTTCATTAAATGTTTTGTTCAGACAGTTCTTTGCCATAATACTTCTGAGTGTGTCTTTATAGCTTATAGGATTACATATATTAGCGCAAACACCCATTTGATGAATTTCAACTCCAGCTGTTATACAGTCACTACAAGTACAGGATAAAAGGAATAAACTAAAACTCAGCATCTGGTTTTCTAGGAACTAACAGGAAAAAAAGTTTACTTGCCCAACTCCATACAAAGGCCTTTAGTAAAAAGAAAATTCATGTGCAATCTGGAAATTAACCTCACATTTCCAGAGTCTGAATATATTCCACAATCAAAAAGCAGCTTTAAACCTTATTATAGCTAACTAGGTTAAATGTAAATTCTCATTACTAAACAAACCCTGAAGCTTTTACTTACATGGACAAATAATTTTCTTTTTTATTATCCTAATTATCCAATATACCATGTAATAAGATATTTAACAGATTTATGTAAGCAAATTACAATGTTCAATATTCAAACTTTTCAATCTGGTTCACAGCTTGGTCTTAAAACACGACAAAACAAACAACCAAGATAAAAAGAACAGAGCAAAATATTACACCACTTTCTGGTTTTATCAGAAATAAGAATTTCTCCTGCTCTGAAATGCATCTTTCTTCATTCAAGTTTACTAATGCATATCTTATGCACATGTTTTCTAACACTTTATATGCCTGAAATTACTTAGCATAAGGCATTATTATCATAATGTACGTACATTAAATCTAAAAAGCAATTTTCATACAAAAAGCACCAATGTAAACATATTACTTAGACCTATTATTTAATAACACTTTAATATAATGATAATTTTGCAGACAGTTGGACTTTGCAATCAAGTAACATGAGATCTCACAGTTTGGTGACCTCACCTGTCCACGTCATCTACCTTTAACTTCAAAGGAAAGGAATTATCTATCCCTACCTTGTGAATAATGCTTGACTTTAAACAGTCTAAGAAAGTTTTGTACTCCTTATGATGCAAAGATTTATACCTTCAGAAATTATTACGCCTTCAGAAGAGAGTTTAGAAAACACTCACCTATAATTGCAGTAAGAACTAATACAGAAGAAACATAACACATACAGAAGAAAGGTAACACAAAACGTACACTTAGTATTAAACGACAATGATAATTCTTAGTATTGTAGCTGATGTTTGCAAAAGAATTCTGTAACTCTTAAGAAAATACACAACAAATTAGGCACATCATTCATGTACAAGCCAAATTTTCAAAAACAATTTACTTTTCTGGATGTATCAAAAGTTATGAGCACACAAAGGTTATGAATACCTTCAAAATTTATGTCCATCCTGCAGCTGTGTAAACAATGTTGAACAACCAAAACAAGCAGGCAGGCAATACCATGAGACACTCTATGAAAATTTGACCCAAATAGCTAGGTGATAATTCACAAAACATGATGTTTCTAGCATAATAGAAATGTAAAACATATTGATGTAAGTTAAAAACCATTGTGGGTTTTGTCCTAATGTTGGACAGTGAGAAGACAGGAATTTTGAATACTATACGGTTTTTCCCTACAATGCCATACAAAGCCAACCACTACCACTAGCACTTTGGATTTCTTACACTAGCGTTCAAACAAAGGGAATTATATCAAATTAATTAACTACCCATCTTTCTCCTCTTCCCTTCCCAATAATTAAGAAAGATTCATTGTATTTCCCTTCCTACTGTCCTTCAAAGAATTTTTACAGAGCTACATTTGGGTTTCCTTTTCACAACACAACATAATATACATCAATTTGAGTTGAAGGAAGAGAATCATATTTCAATTACATGAGAAACCGATATCTACATATTTAATAAGCTTCACAGATTTTCCTAAAAACATTGAGATAATGCACTCTGGCTAAAAATCTGGAAAACAGAGAGCTACTACATCTGTAATAATGCTGACACACACTGTTACAAAAATGTACATATATCTAACTATCTTGACTTGAGACTGAACTGAGAAAACAAACATTCGAAATTAATGTTTTAAGCCATTGATTATTTTATTTTCATAAAGTTGGGGTTTGATGTTGCATGCTTGTCACATGACACAAAGGTAACATGACAGTCACTAAAAACACAGCATTACTTCAAATACTCATTTCATATGGCAGAGTATTTTCTGCATACTTACACTGTAGTATTTTCTGAGGTAGCGTCTTATATCCAGCAGTAACTTATTGCTCATTTGAACCACGTAGTGGAAAGGAGGCTCTTCACATTCTGCCTTGCTGCACCTTTGCAAGCTGGGTTCAATAAATCGCCCCTAAGAACAGAAGTGTGAAAACAGCATCATTACAACAAATGATGGTAGCGTAAGTTACCAGAGGAGCTTAGACATAATACATATATTTTTATACATAACAGGCCTAAAGGGTTCATAATATCTGGGCCTTCTTTCTTCCCATCATGGTTGGCCACACCCATGTGGGAAAACTGTAGGTCAAAGATATCTCCATTCTCTTCTTAAGGCATGCTCTTTTAGAGAACGTACCACAAAGTTAATAATTCAAAAGGAGATGTCAAATTAAAAAAAAAAAATTAAAGAAAAAAATCTGTGGACAAATCATGCTCCCCTATCTCCACCTGAAAAAAAAAAAAAAACCTAGGTTTATGGTTTTATCAGAGACAAACTTCTGCCTCAGTTCACTGATCAGAACTTTGAAATCAACCTTATAGACACTAATTATGAAATTACCAACAGGGCTGTGGAAACAGACCTCATTAAATAAGACTCACATGATCACCTTTTATTTTCTCCAAGTTCAAAGAATAGCTATTACAGTTCTGCACCATCTCATTCCCTTATTTTCAAAATCTTCTGAACACCTGACACTAACATTTCAGAACCTGGAAAGCGTTGTGTGAACAGCTGAAATTAAGTTAGTGGAATTCTCACTAACGCAACAACAGTCTGGTAGGATGGAGAGTTACACAGCTTTCAGAAAACTTTCTTTCAAAGTAAGACTTAGCCATTGTGAGCCATCTTGGCAAAACCCCTACTCATAACACTAATTAATTCCAGGTGAAATACAGGTAATTTTGGGCTTGGTTTCAGGATTTCTTCTGTTGTTTAGTGGTGGGGATGTATTTTTTTTAAGGAGTTTGACATCCACTCCTCTCCAGTTAGCCCATCTGCAACTTGTCAAGTCTACATGCAATTAACTGTCTTATTTACAGCTGCAATGAACAAAAGTCAAGGATTCACAAAGTATCACTCGATTTGTGTGTCTTTTCCTCTTACTTGCTTCCAAAGACCGCTTTATTTTGATTCAAAAAATGCAAAACATCTGCTGTTTGTCCAAATTAACTTAAAATAATTACTTTTAATTTAGATAAAAGATTTATTTGCTTTCAGTTTCAAGGTTTTCACTACTCTGAAGCTTGCTAATTTGCCGATGACTAATAGATACATAACATGCTGTTGAGTTAAATACCTGGCCCTATTTCAAGTCATGATCCAAGGTCAGAGATACATTTTTGGCAGAACTTCTCAACAAGAATGTACCCCTATGACTTCTTATTCAATTCACAAAGACAGAAGGAAAGATAACATTGAAAAACCTTACTGTCAAGAAGGGAGGTGGGATGTAGCAAGATAAACACAAGTTTAAAGAACACTTTGTTCCAATTAATATGATTTAGGATAAGAAACTGCCATTGCTATACGATAGTTTCATTAAATAGAGAACTGAAAGGTACTAAGGTGTTAAGATAAGGATTCCTTTAAAACGTTACAGCAACAATCATTCACGACTGTGGGCAAACAGATTAATGAAGCCAGATAATCTCACATGTTCTGCAAGACGACGCAGCTGAAATGCAAAAATGGGGAAAAATTTCAGCACTATCCTATCAGCAATTATCTACTCCAAAGCTATAAATAGCAGGACTGAAACAATATGGTATCTTCTCCTACATCATATGAATCTTATCTGAAAAGCTGTTCTCCCTACAAGCATTTTTCTCCCTCACCAATGAACTGAAATGAAACAAACAAAAAAACCAACTAACCGAACCATCAAAGACATTGTCATAAATATTTTCTGTTCCGCATTTGAGGCAGCAAAACTTGAATCTTTCACAATCCCTATATTTCTCCTCATCAGTGAGCTGCGCTGGGCCACCAACCAAGGCATCATTCTCCTCATCTTTATGGTAATGGTGATGGACTCTGAATTGGGACGGATCCAGTCCTATTAATAAGAAACAAAAATTTCAAAAGACTAAGAGGTCAACCATGCAAGCAGGCTTATTTTTCATATGCTTGGTGAAGCAGATTCAAAAGAAAGTTACAAAATGTAAATTCAGAAGTTGAAAATCTCTCCTTAGCAAAACTTCCTCTATAAAACATAAATACATTCTACAATTTTTAACCATGAATAAAGGTTCACGAGACATGAAGAAATCTTCTTACTTCTTACGCAAGATTGCTTTATAAATAAAACAAGCACACTGCATTATCATGGGAGTATGCAAGAGAACATTTTGTTTCTGAGGAAACCACTCCTAACGGATAGCTTTATTGTTATTTTCTTCTTAAGTTACATTGAAAATACTTCAATAAAAATGTGCATCGTTATTAAGAAACAGTCTTTAAATCAAAATGGCACCATTAAAACCAAAAACAGAGAATAAAAACCCCATTAAAGAAACGCGGGTGCACTGCTATTACCAACTCCTTCAAGTCCGTACACAACTGCCAACTCTGATTTCAATGCAGTGGTCGATTTCATTTTGGCTCAGTGGTTAACAGCATGGAGGTTTCAATCTAATGCAGTGGTTAAAATTCAGCAGCAGCATTTAAAACCGCAGCGCTGGAGACAAAGTGCTTTATTTTTGATTGCCAGAACTCAAGATTTTAAACAAATAAATACACAAAAGAGATCCCAGAAATACTGATTCAGCCACAAATAAGTAAATAAGCAAGCAAGCACCAAGTTCACTGTTCTAGGAATAAGACTGCCAAAGTAAACTTAATAAAAATCCTCAAGTTTTGTGATCCTTTGTCATGTGCAACATTTTAAAAGTCCATGCATCTCATTTACAGGGGTTTTTTTTTTTTTCACTTTAGGAAAAAGTACACGTTGGGGAAAAAAACTTAATCAAATGAGCACATGGGAGAAAACCTTCAGAAAACTATGGCTCACTTTATTAGTAAAACAAAAAGATTAGAAAAGCAGTTTAAAAATATTTTTAACAGGCATTAAGCCAAGTAACAGATTACCATGTATTAACCCATATCCTGTATAAATATCAGTTTAAAAATGTAGCAATTCCTATAAGAAATGTAACAAAGATTACAAATAGAAAGTGAAGCTTCACCTTATTATAACTGTACACTGACACTTAAAAGTCAATGACTGAGAGCTATGTTCAGTTAAACTACACAAATATTATTGCATTTATAAAATAGTTGCATTATACAATATAAACTGTCTTTATATAAAAGATTTGATAGGTCTGATTTTAATACCACTATTCTGAATTTTTATGTTGCAGTCTTAAATTCAAGGACAAGGAAAAATTCTATTGCCAAATAAGTTTATTTCGTTCTTGACAGAATATGGGTTTCACTAAAATTTATTCAATCTTCCCAATTTTGTCAAGAGAAAAAGATGTCAATGCATAAGGGTAACAATTCATCCCAGGAGGTTCCTAAACTTTTAGTACAGTTCTCCACTATTCATTAAAAGAAAGAGCATACAAAGCAAAATACACTGCCAATAGCATATTTTTCAACTTAATACATATGGTATCCCCCAAAAAAGACTGTGGGGTATTTTTTCTATCTTTTCTTCTTTTTTCTTAATAAAAAGGCTGGTAATATATTTGCTGTTTTAGAAAACAAAGAGTATTTTCTGCAACACACAGGTAGCAGATAAAAAGTTTAGAAAGTGAACTTGAGTTCAGTATTCAGATTTTGCAAAAAATCAAGTAAGTATGCAGTAGGTTGGATCAAAGGTAGTAATGGTGAAGACACAAAAATTCTCAGTTTACTCTGAATTCAGAAGTGGAATGAAAAAACATCATTGCAACTTCGTGATACAGACACCATTACAGTTCACCTAGAAATTTATCTTTGGTTGTTTCCCAAAAGGCAAATATAGAGCAAAGTAGCTCACTAAAATATAAAAGGAGACAAATTGTGGTCTTCAGATAACTGCAGTTTTCCAACATTGAGTCAAAAACAGTGACAGTAAATATTGGTCCTTTAATAGTAATTTAACAGAAAAAAATTATTCATTGTGAGAATTTAAATCACACTTATCGCTGAACTTTCTTAGCTGTTTTGGCTGGAAAAAAAAATCAGAAAAAATATTGTGCTGAATCAAACATATATCTAACTTTTGGTGTGCAAACAGCCACAGTGAAATAAAAGGGACTACAAAATCAGGCTTTTAAAGAACATGCCTACATTAACTATCTTGTGGAATTGTGACCTGTTTTATCTATTATCTCCTTTCAGGAATAGTTAGTTGGCTCAATTAATCCATTTCAACACACTAACTGGTATCCACTCACACCAGGTCACACTGGTCACATTATTTTACTTGGTACACAAAATAAGGGCTCTCTGACTGGGTGGTGGAAAAAAATAATATCTGGTTTTGGTAATTTTAAAATTAATAGGATGAGACTAATCAGTGAACTTTGAACTCTTTTTTTTTTTCCACTCCTCCCCCCCATGACATCAAGAAAAATTTAAAAATCAAAGGGACTTTGACTTAATCTTATAGGAAAAATTCTTCAGAGCTATCATTAATTACCTGCACTACAGGTAAGCTTTCCCACCTCACCGAAACTACAAGACTGGATGCAGGACAAAGCACCGCAACATCACAAATGTGCTGATGAAAGCAGTGTGACAAAAGTAATTAATGCAACTAAGTTCTGGGACTTGTTCCTGAATTATTCAATAGAATTATTAAAACATTTACTAACAGGCAATCAGAGCAGGTCACTCAAGAACCTGAAAAACAGCCAGAGATTTCTACCACGCAGTATTTTAAAAGCAACATTTCTGCGGATCGGTTGTGCACGGCCTTCCCCTGCACTCCCGCGGGCACCGCAGCCGCCGGGCAGTCGTGCGGGCGTCGGGGGCTGTTCCCGGGCTGCTGTTCCCGAGATGCCGTTCCCGGGCTGCCGTATTCCGGCCGCGGGGTGCGGGGAGTTCAGCCCGCACCTTTCCCCAGGGACCCCGTGAGGGAGGCAGGAAACCGCAGCCGGTGCTGCCACCCCGCGGCCAGCGGCACGCACTGCAGCGGGGCTGAGGGGCCGGGGCCGCCCGCCCGGTCGGGGGGTTCTTTTATTCATTCATACCGGTATTTTTTCTTGTATTCATTCATATTTTTATTGTTTCTACTACTCGTTCAGAGCGCCCAACGCGCGTTAGCAGTTCTCAGTTTCTGAGCACGTATAGAGTATCACAAAAACACCCAGCCAGACCACAAACAGTGAAGTTCACATGCTCTAGGGCTTGCTATCGTACTGCCACGAAGTTTTGTCATGATTTTAATTTTCATCACTGTCCTTCCACTTCACTCCCTAATCTGAGTGAAACAATAAAAAAGTCAGAATCTGAGGTAAGTTCTGTGTGCCACAAGGAGAGCATGATCATCCTGGTTTCTGTCTGGAGAATCCCTGCCAGAGCAGCTGCTGAACACTGTATTAAAGGCACCTATTAAACGACTCTCTAATAGCAAGCAAAAAAAAAAGACAATATAAAAAGACAGTATATGTCAGGTGCTGGTCGATTTCCTTACAAGGAGCAGCTAACACAGATACTGCATCAAAGGAGGGAGCAGTACAGGGAAATACTCTTAATGACAAGCCTCATCAGGACCAGTAAAGACTCCCTAAAATCAGACAGCCTTCTAAGAAATGCCGAAATGCCAAGCAATCTACAGAGCACCAATATGCACATTCCCCTGTGAGGCAGCAGCACACACCTCTTTCAGAACATCATGACACAGTCTAGGATAGCAGTTATCAACTTCCATCATTTGAAGCAAACAATGTTATGCAGTAACAGCTAAAAAAGCCCCATATTTAAATGACTGCTTCCATAACGTCTGCATCTTTCTGACAACACACAAATAAGATGTGACTTTTCTTTGAGACAAGGAACAGTATTTATGTATTAACTGCTTATTTGAAATACAGTAAGAGAATTTCTCTGCCATAGAGTTCTTTCAGTTTAAAAGCTACAGATATCTTAAAGATATCTTCATCTTAAAGATGAAGCAAGGTCTCCAAGATTTAAGGTGATCAGATTTATTAAATGATATAACTGATGAGGTTGCACACTTCATTTAGTTTTATAAACCATCACAATCCTCATCTTGTCACTGCTTTTCCTCAGAAACTTCAAGACAAAGAGTGAGTGCAGGAGTATGCCCATGAGGTTCTCATTATTAGGAACAGTGAACTTCCACCTCTCAAAGACTAGGCAGACCTCCTACAATGCCCCAAAACAAATGGCAGTTTTCAACTTGATTTCACAGCGAATAAATATGATATTTAAGTGGTTCTCTGCAATTTTTACGTTGCATTATTTGCTCCTGTTCTTCAGTGTCTATAATTGTTTAAAATTATTTGCTTTGAGCATAGACAGGACAAAGAACTTTTCATCACTTTGACGTGAGCCAAGCAGAGCTCAATTTCATCTGCTCAGACTAGCAGAGTGACATGAAACATTCACCTTATAAACATGCATTGTTATAGATTATGTTAAACATGTAGCCAAGATCTTTCTCCTACAACCACTCTCCCTGTACAGACACGTACTCTATGTAACACAGTAAATCTGATCAGCGGAGGAAGACACAGTGAGAATGCAACGAAGTTTTGGTCCACAGAAATGAGCCTTATATATCCTCCAGAACCCATCTTTCTCCTTCAGAACCAGAAAATGTGCCTTTTTGCAACAAGATGGGAAAAATAATGGGAATTTGGATGTGTATCATGATGAAAATAGTAAGCAAAAAAGCCTAACTTAGCAGCACAGAACAGTAAACAGTTTCCATATTTGCTTGTTTTAGAAAGCTGGACTCAAATACCTTGTATTCTTTTGTATCTTGCAAAGGATTTTTGATTTCTGTGAAAGGAAACCACTTGACTATGCCTCAGATACTGTTAAAAAAATCCTGTAAGATAACTTCAACTTGTAATAACTTATGTACAACTCTGATCACGTGCTGTATATAAAAACCCAAGCAGAACAGAAGTCTTGAAAAAGACCTGACTTTACTGTCAAGATCAATTTAAGCATTCCAAAGAAAACAAAGCTAGAGAAGGTGATAACATTTTAACTGCACAGCAAGGTCAAACTGAACACGCTTCAGATCTAAGACTGTAAAAGATACATACAGGTTTGCAGACTGACAATTGTGGACTATTAATAAACTCTCAGCTGCATGATGCTATTACAGACCATAAAAGAAATTTTCATCTGGAACGTACTACAGCGCAAAAAGCAGCACAGGCATTTGCAAACAGTAGGTGCTATCAACTGGCACAGAGTTCTTAAGATCTGGGTAGTTAATTTAGGTGTCTGAAGGGAGCCAGTCTTTTCTGAAAAATCTAACCTGTTGTGAGTAAGAGCTCTGAATTTGAGCTTAACGCTGCAAGACTAACAATCTGTGCCAAATAAAAGAAACTAGCTTCAGAAATCCTTCCTGTCTTTTACCTAATTGAAGTTTGCTGCCTATTTTAAACCCCTTCAACCTAACCAGGAGTGCTTGACCTTTTCAGTCAGGCATACCACACAGTCGGCTCTGACTTCAAGGGAAAGTTGGATACCAGGGCCTTGCCACATAATAAACAGGATGATTTGTATGGTCAGCCTGCATGTGTGGAGCAGGGCTGACACCTCCTCAAAGCATGGGAGCTGTTGAGGACACATGGCAACATCAAATGCCTCCAAGAAACACCTTCGTTGACTCAGAAAAAGCAAAATTTCTGTCTTCAAACTGCCTCCCCAACAACTCAGAAATGGAGAAGGAAAAAGATGCATGTTATAAGGATTGTCCTGGGAGATTAAGATCCTTCATGATTATCATCACCCTTCTGAGAAACAAGGCAGGACTTTTCTTGTACACATTTGAAGAAAAATCTGCAAGCCAATCTGCTATTACTAAGAGAGCTATAGAGATGCCGTTACACAGCGGAAGGATCCTGAGACAACATACTATCAGGCGGTTTTAAGTGACCAAATCCTGGATCTCGGCCTTTACCTAAAATGCTGAGGACTGACTTTTCTTTTGAACGTTCCAATATTCTGAGCAAAATAATTTCTGCAGGTCTGAACTTCCTCCACACATGGGCACAGCATAAACAGATTAAACTGACACAGTGCAACTCTCCAAGAAGTTCTCCTAGAGAGAAGGCTGTGTAGTCAAGAATTTCATAGCCAGCAAAATTAACAACTTTTTTGTGTCCTTGAGTAGCAGTTTTAAAACTAATGAGCTATATGCGGGATATAAATCACAAAATTCCTGTTTATCAAGCAGATCAATCAAGTCTGTTGGTTAATCACTTTTAGGGAGGAAACAACACTAAAAGGAATACACACACAGAGTATAGCATTTTCAGGCAAAGAGACCCAATAGAACTGTTAACAAATTTTTAACCTTTCAATTGTTTTAGGTAAGAAACTTAGGAAATAGTGAAGAAAGAGGCAATCACAGCTGGGCAAAAAAAAAATCTCTAATTCTAATTATTAGACATCCTTTTAAAAGAAAAAACAACTCTAACAAGAGCAATTCCCTGTTGCTCATTGGAATTAAAACTGTTAATTTTGTGGATCATTAACACTACTTATATTTTTTTTGACAGCACTTCTTGGTTTTGGGACCACTTAATTCCTTCATACAGAGCAGTAAAAACTGTTACTAAGGTTTCATGTTTCTATTATCCACTGAGTTCTAGCAATCAAATCTTCACTTACATCCTAGTAAAAATTTGTATTCTTTCATTATAATTATTACTATTTATTTCCCTGGGAAGATGCCAGAGATGCCAGCATTTCTCTCTGGAAAAGTGTTAGTTTTGGATGCACCCCCCAGAACTCCTTTAGTAACTCAAGAAAATCTCAAAGACATGCAATAGTACTGTCATTTCCGAAAAGCAAATTTCTGCAACTCTGATCAAGGATTATAAGATTAAGTTCATTTTAATGAAAACCTTTGGAAAAAAAGCTATTCTGCAGTAGTCATAAATACACTTCAAGTCCACACTGCTTTCTACAGGCTGTGTAACACAAGCTGTTGTTCAATGTAAAAAGAGTGATCTGGGGAAGCATTTAATTGAGAAACATGCATTAAAACCTCTCACTTTGGATCCTGCAATTCTTTAAATAAACTGAATTTAGAATACTTACCTAACCATGTTGCAATAAGAACAGAATCAATTCCCTCTATGGGTTCACATATTCTAGCAACTACTGGATGTATTTGCTGTGACAGGTAGTACTGAGTATCAATTTTAAGATTTTCTTGCTTTTTTAACTGTTCTGGGGCATATGCTCGCTGGTTGACACTGAGATTTGATCCATCCTAGGACAGGAGACACATATGAAACAAAGTGTGAAATATTATGCATTATTTTAATGCAAAATCGTTACACACTCTTTTGGCTGATTTATTATGCATCCAATACAAATCCAGCAGTAGTAAAAAAACTGCATTGCTGATGCTGGCATCAACTAGCAAGTTCAAGAATGCACAACCAGCTTGTATTATTGCTGCCTACACGTGCAAATCAGTACGAGTAGACAGAGTAAACAGTCCCATCTGTCAATTCTGAAATGCACAATGAAAACACATTGTAACCATCAGCCCAGTTAAAAATACACAGAGGGCATGCATTTTGGATGCACTTTGTACTAAACCAGCATTATTATTTTGCACAACAAGCAAATTCTAAGTTGTGGATGTCAAAACTGTATCTGTTTTGTTAGGAAATTTATATTCTTTAATTCTATAAAGAAACAAATAGAATGAATGGTCAGAGAATGGACCATCACTCATTGGCATATGAATAAATAACAGAGGCAACAGTGTTGATTTAAAAAAAGAAATTCTAAAATATTCAGATATACTGAAAGAAATGCATGGTGACATCTGAAGCCAAAAGATAAACACCACTTAGAGGTCAAAATATACATTACATTCTTCTCCAGCTTAAAAGAGAAAGATAAGGAGAGAATAATTCAGTTTGGGAATGCAATAATTAAATTGAAAACAATATATATGAAGGAAATAAGTATCAACTCTAAGACAACAGCACTCTTTTAGAAAATGTAACTCATTTAAATCTGTAGAATTGGATTCCCAGTCTTCAACTGCACTAGTCAATTTCATTTTTAATGTGTGTCAAAAAAATCTCAGAGCAGAACTTAAAGCAGTATTTTGGCAAGATTCCATAATAGAAATAAACATTTATAGGGTTGGGGCAGGGTGGGAAGAAGTACCACAACTGTTTTGGGGTTTTTTGCTAAGTATAGTCTCTTTTATTGTCTTTTTTAGGCAAAATAAAACTAATGCATTAACACGTAACACCTTCATTTTTTCATTTAAGACAAGCTACTGGTTTCAATAGGGTCAGCAACCATGGACTGAAAACCCATCACTAATAAAGACAGACTGCAAGCCATTGGTCCCTCCTACTCCTTTCACACAACTTAGTATTCAGAACAAAATTAATTTAGGACTATTCAGCTCATCCAGCTGCTTTGCAAAAATAATTACAATGCAACTCCTTCAGCTCCCTCCTTTCAACAAGTATATTCTTCTCTTGCATTGTGCCACCGCTCAGCCGCACCCACGGCCCAGCTCTCAAAAGTCTTGGCAGCTTCGGGATGTCAGGCTAAGAACTCTCAATAAAGTCAAATACAGTATCTTTCAGTTTTAAAATAATTAAGGAGCTGAAATAGTGGTCCTCTGTAGAAGTCACATTGTCAAGTTCACCAGCTGAGCCTAAGAGATCCTTTGGTCCATCTAAATCAACCTACACTTTTTTTTTTTAATTAGCAGAACCAAAGTGAGTATATATTTGTGAAATAATGATAAGCATTTATGGGATAAACACCTGAAACCAGAAAGTGGCTCAAATTTTCCAGTCTATGCATCAGAGGTGCTGCCAGATCCAATTGCCAGACTATGAATTGAAGAGACACAGGTTGAGACTGGAAATAACAATGACACTATTTAACCACCAACAACAATTAGCTTTCCACAAATGACAGGTTCTTCACCACCAGAATTTTCTTCTGCTTAAACAAAGACTAGGCATTTTCTTTAAAGTAAATTCTAGTTCCAAACATGAATAAATTCAGGGAAATTTTACCAGCCACTATATGGAAACAGTTGCTGAGCTGACCACAATGGCTCTATAAAACTAAATTTAGCACAGAAAACTGAATATTTTAAAATATAAGGCAACCTCACCACAAAGAAATGCCAAAACATTTTCCCTCAGGAGCTGAGCTGGTTTTCTTTGTCTTATCTCAAAACAATACCTAGTATTTAGGTATAAAGAAAGACATTTTTACCTGACAAATGATATATGACACTGTGTCTCCTGCCTTCACCTTTCGGCCTCCATGAGAGTTTATCCACATGGCAACATGCACATGTGGCAAACTTTTTTTGTCAGGATAATCCTGGGGATCTTTTGTCAATGCCTAAAATATCAAAGGAGAAAACAGAAACATAACTGTGAGAAAAGTGTATTTCTTCAGCGGTGGGCAACTCAGAACTTTAAAAGACAAGATTACATAGCAGCTATCTCCATCCTTCTACTATTCACAAGTACATCTGAAAACACAAAACAAGAAAGATGAAAAAACTGTAACAAACCTATTTGCCATATGTTAAGCCCTAAGTACCACTCCTTCACATTTTATAAATGTTATAAATATAATAAAAGGATGTTTTTTACAATTAGTATCTGAAAAATGCATTAGAGTTCAAAACAATTATGATCATAACGCAACTGTTTTTAAATTAAACTAAACTGAAGATGACAATACTATACAAAATACAAAACCAGAGCCAGAGATTACCCTCTTTTTCCTGCTCCAGGTAAGGTCATACAGTATATCTGAATATCGTGTAGCTAAGTGTATTTAACAAGCTCTGCAGCAAGAGGATACAACTGAACTCAATTATTTCTGTGTATCTCACACTACTAAGATTCCACAATGAGTTTTTCCTTTAAATAAAATACTACGTTTAAATGTTTATTGTCATCCCAATTCTTAGAAACAACTTGTACGTTTGACTTAATAGTTAAATACATTTTTTTCTAAAGTAGTAAAACAGAGGAATTTGAAGAATTTAAAGTGAAAATTTTGCTGTATATGTCTTTTACTAGGTCACTAAGTGCTCTTAAAATAATTGCATCAGAACATTCTTAAGACAACCATAAAATACAGTGATTTCTCTACACTCATGTGACAAACTGAACACATTTCTTTACTGATTAACACAGTCTAACAGAGCAGACAGATGTCCAGCTGGCAAAAGAAAGATAGTTTGGATAGACATTTGATAAATCTCTTCTATTAGAAGCATAAGAGGGACATGTAATACCCAATTCATTGGTGAAACACACCCCAAACAGGAAAGCGAAGTCTTTGAAGTTAAAAATACAGGTTTCATTATTGAGGATTCACAAAAAAAAAAAACCCCACAACGCCGTTGCTAAAACTACTGTAGATAAAGCAGAGTATTTTACTTCTGATTGCAGGGAAGTCTTGAAGGAGGTCTCAAAATGACTAACTTTCTTCTACGAAGCTTTCTAGGGAAATAAACTAACAATAGTAAGCTTTTATGAGGGTTTTCTAGAAAACAGAACATTGAATTCTTTTCCACTATATTCTTCAGTTTATGCATTTCAAGCCTGAAACTTAGGAGAAAACTTCTCCTGAAAGCATCATGTCAGTCTCAAAGTGTAGAATGAGCGTGGGGAACAGCAGGATGGGACAAGACAAAAAGTTGTTATTCTGGAGCCTCCAGCCCCAGCAGGGCTTTTTTCCTCATACTGTAGGAAATTTGCAGTATCTCCTGAGCTATTCAATACCTAATAAAACTCCTGCTATTTCACAGCATTGTAAGGATTAAAAATATTTTTGTCAGTAGTCAATATATTCAGTAAAGTTTTTCTGAGACCAAAAAGAGCTGCGAGATCATTTACCTTGTTTATTTCAAACTCATTTGCTGGGATCTGACCACTGACCACATTTTCTCCAATTTCTATAAGTCGCCTTTGAATATTTTCCACAATTATGTCTCGGGGCTGATCAGAAAGAATCTGACCAATTACATAGCTGCAAAAACAGTACAAAAATAAGAAAAGCTTGACACATGCAAAGCAAAACCATTACAAAAGACACAATCCTCTCTTCCCCCAGATTATCGCTAGAAATTGAAGAGCCTGAGGATGAAGTCTGATGAAAAATCATAGAAATCTGTCAGGATATTTCCTATTGTGTTTTATTTACTTATTTTACTAAAAGCAAATTATTGCAAATAGTTCTAATGCTAAATAGTGATTTGGAATGGTTGAGCGCAACTTTCTATTTTCTGCTCCCATATCATTTTTCCATTTATTATTCCATAGCAGGTATCTTAAGATGGGGGAGAAGAGAGCATATCAAGTAAGCAGAGTCTTGCCTATTGCTGCAAAATGTGGTTGGAAGATCTGCCAGCTGCAGAAGAGTTAGTCACTAAAGAACACTCTCCAACATTTGTATAGCTTTAATTACTAATACATTCCTAACTTGGAAAAATTTGCTTCTATTATGATGCATCTTTTCTTAGAAAATGCAAGTCTTAAGAACAGTAAGCAAGTGTGTGGTGTATTTTTACAGATGTAAAAAGTACTCATTTTCAGATACATTTGGACCACAAGCTGTTTAAGTTAAGTTTTCAAGAGGCAGTATACGATGTGAGTCAGCACCCAGATGACCACCTCTTCACTCTCTCCAATTTTCTTTCTATGGTGCTAAATGTATTACTTCTACTGAATTAAAGTATTAAAATGCCCTGTGCAATGACAATTACTAAACAGTCGATCCAGTATCCATCATAATGAAGTATCAAAGGAGACTCATTGCAAAAGGAAAGAGAAGCAGTCTTGGGGAAAAGGATCGCTGCCTCAGGCTGCATCCAGTGTTCTTCCAGCTTTTTTAGAGGGTGCTAAAAGTGATGACCACCAGCTTCTTTACCATCTTTTTAAAAACACATCTGACCTAGAACCTATGACTCCAAATGCTGTCAGCATCTACCATCTTCACAAGATTTCAGCTCTGGTTTATTAAATGGCATTTACAACATTGTGACAACTCAGAAGCACAACTTCCACAGCAGATGCAAAACCAGATGGTGAAATTAGGAGACATTTGAACTTCCACAGGTATAACTTGTTACTGATGTCACAAGGTAATATTTATTATTTCCTACAAAAATCAGCTAAGTCCTAACACTGATGTTAGTTACCAATCTAACTCTTCACGAAACAGCCACACAGTATCAAACATTTACAAATCATGTATTGTTTAAAACAGCAAAAAAACAATGCCACAATGAAACTTACTTTCCAGTCTGTTTTGCAAGATCACACCAGTCTCTCCTGACTATATCCAATCCTTTCAGTTCTTGTTTAGTTACGTATTTCCCATCTCCTGTTGGTTCCACAGTCAGAGCAGCGTATTTCTTCTTCTTTAACAATAGCAAGGACTTAAAAATACCATCAATATCTATTTCCAACAATTTGTAGAGCTTGTTCACTTCATTTTTGATCTGTAAATGCACCAACATTAAAAACAAATGCAATAATTTAACTATGGAAAAATTTAATTTCCATCTCTAAGTGTATTGCTCTTAAGTTTTAAAATAAGTTACAACATTACACACTGTGTATTTGCATACACATTGTAAAGACTGGTCAGATATCATTAATTAATCACATAGTAGTAACTATGAGCTACTACTAAAATTAAGATTCATCCATTGACTTTTTCAGTATCTACAGCTTGGTACATCTAACTCCTTAAAAAAATTAAGCAAGGCAGAGAAACATGGGATTGAAGCAAGCTTGGAGATAACTGACTCCAGCTCATTTTACTAGGACAACTACTCCACCTAACCTCTCATACAAATTAAGCAAACAAAGGATTTCACAGCAGGGACCTACTTACCAGGCAAAGGATAAGAGATGGTCACTTAGACAGAAAATGCAAATAACCTTACAGAAAACCTTTCTTGCAAAGGCACCTTTCTTTCTTCCCACTCTCACCCTAAACCAGGGAGGGGAGAAGAACTATGACTGCAGACCAGAGCTCTGTGTGTGCATTTTCAGGAAAAACACGCAAGGTAGGCAAGTGTTTATTTACCCTTCCCTACACTATACCTACTTTTCTACAGCACGATTTCCTTGAGAGGAAAAGGTGCTGTTTTTCTACACACGGGCTATGTTTTATCCATATACAAAAGCTTCAAATGGCACTTGATATGTTGTCTTAATATAGCACCAAGTATCTCTTACCTCTATTCTAAGGGGACAGAATTGCAACAGCTCAAAACAGCACGAATCTTCAACAACAAACTTTGGTTCAAGTACACATTCACCCATTTACTGGCTTGGCTAAAAGTTTCCCACTTGCTTTTTTCTTTCTTCATATGTTTTTACTTTACGTTCTTCAACAGAGCATCTGCATATGCCAGATGTCCTGTTCTGTCTTCACGTTCCACTCTTTACTTTCCTTTCCCTACAACTTACTTTCCCTGTTGATTTTCAGTATCTCCATATTCACTCTTACACTCTAACCACCAACCATGAATTATCCTTTCCATGAACTATCCTTACACCAACTATGACCTATCCTTTTCTCATGTCTCACTTTAGTTTGGTATGGATTCAAGTTCTTTTGCCATCTAACAGATACCCTAAGAACAGTACCTTCAGCAAAAAATCCCACTGTTTTTTTTATCTAGCTTTGAACCCAGATTACCATTTTAACCAAAACTTTCCTTCAAAGCGTTCCATTTATGTGTATATATACATGTGTGTACTTAAATTTTCTCATTTACATCTGGTTTTCCTGTTGCAGGAATTACCATTACTTTGATATGCCCTGTATATTTCTAAGTTTTGAAGGACATAAGGCAAAACCATTTTGCTAAGAGGTTCATATTTTCCTTGTTAAAACAGTCAAGCAATTCCTCTGAATGTTTTTCCACGATTTTTAAAGTATTTTCAATTTTTCTCTTTTTACATCATACTAATCAAGTGCTCAAAAACCAGCAACAGTGCAGTCAGTACTGAATGTACTGGCAAATCTGATTCACAAGGATGCACAGAAAGTGAGAAATAAATTCTGCTGAGTAATGACTAAAAAGGGCATTGATATAAATAATGGAGGGTTAAGGGTAGGAGAGAACACATGCATTAGATGGCGAAATTCAGAAAGCACGTGAGAAATTTTCTTCAATTAAAAGAAAAAAAATCAAAATTATCTCTTGGAGGAATGCTTCATTGCTGAAGACAACCCATAAAATTACACTTTACATCAGAACAGGGGTACACTCACTAGCTGCTCTCACTGTAATTGTATTAATCCTGTGTGCCTTCCATACACTCTACATTAAAGCAAAAGTATAGTGAAATCAATGTAAATATCCCTCTCCTCTGAACATGAAACTTTGGGAAAGAAATTATTATGCAGTGGAGCAGTGACATTTCTTAAGAGTGTTCTTCATCAAAAGAGACAATTCTTTAGACTGATTTTTTTAATAGGAATTACTCAAAACAAGGAAAATGTAAATGATAGAAGTGTTTACCAAAAAACACGTTACTTTCTTGAGGAATAAACAAACAAATAAACATGTGAAATGAGACAGCTATGAATCACTTTTTTTTTTTGCTACAGAAAGAATATTGAAAGCCACAATTTCTGCAATTTCAATGCTAGGTTTGATTGTGCTGGTTTACAGACATAAGTTTATTCACTTTTACAGGTTTCAAATACTGAAATTATCTCCTGCTACCTTAGGATTGGTAAAATATCTTGTTATGCAATGAAATGTTTAATTTAATTTAATCACTTTTAAAAATGCACAGAATAGCTACACCTGAAAAAGAACACTCTGAGATCTTACTACTTCTTAGCTTCCACATATGGTGAAGTTCTTTGTCATAGCATATTCTCTTCTTATGCCACGGAGTCCTCTCCATACCATCTGCTGCACTCAGAGGAACAACACAGACCTATATAAAAAAGCTTTAAAAAAAAAAAAGAATTCCTTACCTTATTCCCCAGCTTGAAGACCTCATCCAAATTGGTACTATTAGTGTTTATCATAATGGAATCTGTGTCTCCATAAATCACTTCAAGGTTCATCTAAATGAAAAGAATTGCTTTGAAAAACAAGAGAACCACTCCATATTCTGCAAGTCCCACATAATGTTCAAGGTTCAAAAATATTATTATCTATTTACTATCTCTTAAACACTAAAAAGCAGGAAAATGTAAAATAAATTTTTACTGACAAGCTGTACATTTCATTAAAACACATTTGAATTTAAAGAGAATAAATAAACTTAAGCCACTGATAAGTTAAAAAAAAACACCACTGTCCAGTTGTGTACATAAGTAGCTAAAATTTTACTAAATGAATACTAGAAAAATAAGTCAGTGAACAGGTCTGATCTTGAGAAGCAGCAGGAACTCTGACCACAAATAACTTTGGACTGCTAAGACACAGGAAGATCACTTCCACTCAAAGACTGCTGGACAAATTCAGACAAGGCATTTACCCAAAGTGTTTGAAAGGTAATACCACAGTCAGGTATCCCATCCCATTCGTAGCCATCACAATACTACTGGGGAAAAAAAGCAAAAGAGAAAAAATACCTAGATTCTCTATTTCAAATAAATCTAGTGAAAGCATTGGCTAGTGGATGACAGTAACTGAGAATACCACAGCACTGTCCAGATTAGGCTCTTCTTATACTTCTTCAGATTAGGCAGATGGCTTCCTATTTCCATCTTCCCACTCCTATCTTTTAACTTCTGCTATAATCCAACCACCTGTACTTGTCCTCCCTTGGGCAGATCTTTCAGGGAACGCTCCTTTTGGATAAGGATCAAGTTAGTACGACCCACAAGTTTTATCTTCCCAGGCTGAACTACTGAACAATTACAACCAGAGATGAACACAAACATTTACTGAACTCTTTTCTCTTCGACTGACACTCTGCCCTTAACATTGTTTCTGATTCTGATTCTTGCTACAATTTAAATGCCCTACTTGGAGAAGACTCTATTCAAACCCCAGCCATACTTCCAAAATACTCTGGGATAATGGAGCAAATTCTAGACAAATTGAGGAACATAAAGTCTGAGGTGCATATGAAAGGCACAGCAAGAAAAAAGGTGAAAAGAAAAATTGCCAACACCAGTAAATGTCACAACAACAAAAAATTGGCAGATGCATCTAATTGCGTAATATTAATTTGTAAAAAAATGAAAACCTGACATTTTCAGTGGTAGAAAATCAATGCAGCTGTAAAACTGCAACATGGCTATGTCCATGTTAAACTCCACAGAGTCAAAAAACCACCCCATGACAGATTTTAAAAGATGCCAAAAAATAAACTGTAATAAACCACTAGAACACATGGTGTAACAGGTCTATGAGTAAACTCTAATTAGCACTGTTGCTAATTTGCTTGAAACAGTCCCACATAGGCTTCAAGCAGGGTCCAGATCATATCTGTGGTAGGAAAAGTAAAAAGCTATAATCCATCAGGAAGGATTACATTTGTAAAGCAGGCATCCTAAGAAGTGATTTCAGGTCTGTTTGGGTTACAGTTCTCCTGGAATAAAAAAATTTCACCAGGTGTGCTCTTTAAGTGTTGTTGTTTAATGAAAATGCTCAGCATTACCTTCTGCACCATCTCCTTGGTATGCATCAAAATCTGAAATAAAAAAAAATAATCAAAGATTAGCGTATGATATAATTACAGGCTAACACATGCAAACATATCCATTAGGTTGCTAACTCCAAATGCTCTCACCTTTCAAAACAAAGCAAACCACCTCTCTCCTGGCAACACACAGTCACCTCAATACTCCTATTACATGACTAAATTCTCGTTTGACCTTGTATTAATGCTATTATTAACTCCCCTAAAACAAGATTAAAACAAATCTCAAAATTGCATGTGCATGCACACATTCTACCTTAGGGGAAAAAAAAACACTGAATCAAATGGCTTAAATACAACCTAATCAGCAAGTGCCAGAATTAAGTCTCTTTCAGTAATTTAGGTCAGTTGTTACCTTCATATCCATCATCTTATCTCTTGATGCCATTGAATTTTTTCCCAAAAACACTCTCTCTTATTCAGTCCAGCCTGGGTAGTGCTCATTTAACATGACTTAGTCAAAAGACTGATTACCCTTGAAACAATCTCAAAATGGGTCATCAAAACGCAAACTCCTTACGGAAACCAGAACTGGGACAAGGAGCTGGGATAAAGACAGGATACAGATGTTGAATCAATGGGCAAATCTGTGTGTAACCAGGCTCGTTTCTCAGCCAAGAGTGCATCCCAAGTTCCCCAAATGCTCTGAATAGCACCTCTCTGAACCTGAGAAATAGCTATAGAGACCTCATGTGAGTAGGCTCCTGCTTCCATCTCTAATAGTTGTCAGCACAGTGGAGGGTGGGAAGAGCACATTATCTGAAGCCACAGGTACAGGTGTAGCACAGAAAAGGGACAATCAAATGAGCTTAATGAAAAAAAATATGTAGTTGCAGCAGCAGGAAGAGCTTGGTGAATTCTGCACAGCTGCCTGAGAACCAACATCTGGTCCACACCTTCAGTCACTTGACCACAGTTCCACTGTAGCTCCCATTTCCTTCTTATCAACATCCTGGTGCTCTGGCATACAGCTCCACTTCCCTGGTTTCAGTCCTTTCCATTGCCACTCAGCATAAACCTCAGTTTTTCTTCATCTAATCCTGCTAGTCATTTATATTTATACTTTAAATTTTCTTGAGAATTAATCTGAACTACATGTTACAGTAATGACAGATCAGAGTCTGTTAGGTGAATCCAAACAATTTGGAACTCTAAACATAGTCAGGCAACACAGTATTTCAAAATCTTATATCAAATTTAGTAACCTAGTCTCAGTTTTACTATCTTTCACATGTTAAATTGCAATACTCCTTGGCCATATTCGCCAAAAGGCAGAATTAAGTCTCATAGTCAAGAAGCCTGCGACAGGGAGCTGAGCAGTAGAAACTAGCAGGGATGAGGAAAGAAAAGGGACAAACAGGCAAGAGCTGTCTATGCTTAACAGGAGTAAGATCATCTTCAGGGAAATCTCATTACTTTCACAAGGCCAAGGAGTCTATAAAGAAGCCAAGAGTCTTTGACTATTGTGATGCTGACTATAGCAATCACAGCAAGAAATTCTGAAACAAAAGTGAAATCTCTACCTCTACACAACGGTACATAAACAGGATGACAACACTGTCATTCCTGTAACAGTAATGGCAAGTATCTTTAGTATTTCAGAATCTTGATGCAACCACAGTGAAAGTATGATGTTTCTTCAGTTTGTTTTCAATTATGTACTGAAAGCATTTAAGGACAGGGTCAGTTCCAAACTGTGATGCAACTTTGACACAGCTGACTCACAACGAATGTCCTTACCAGGGTTATTCCCCAAGCACATGTGGATAGCCATGGATTTACACTCTCTGGGTCAAGTTCAAAAC
Source organism: Dasyornis broadbenti (assembly GCA_013397935.1). Taxonomy (NCBI): domain Eukaryota; kingdom Metazoa; phylum Chordata; class Aves; order Passeriformes; family Dasyornithidae; genus Dasyornis; species Dasyornis broadbenti. Next base: position 3,291,207 of record VZRN01005540.1, read on the forward strand.
ATCCAGTTGATTTAAAGACCATCCACTGATGCTGTAAACTAGGCACTCAGACAATGTGATACCTGAACTCTGTTGAAGCCCAAAACTGTAGAAAGCTCAGCTGTCCTCAGTCTTCTTTAGAGAACAGGAAAATGGTGAGCCTTAACTACAGATTCCTGCTAGGCTGTACCTAGCGCTGGAATCAGACACACATAATTCCATTTTAATTGGAAGCTTAATAAAGGGTATACCACTCCTATTCATCTCCTAGTGAATAATTCAGACATTCAACCCCACCACCTTTCTATGGAGTATTGAAATTATTCTAAAGACACATCACTGGTACATGATATCAAATTTCATTTAAAGTAGTCAAAATTCCACCACCCCACCACCCTTCCTCTTGCTTATTAGCTAACGCCTACAGAGAAAGGTTATACCTCTCCCTCAGTACTCCAAAAGCAAACAGGAGTCCCTGAAACAAAATTGAAAAATTGGACAGAAATGAAGAGTTTACACTGAAAAAAAGGAAGGCCTATCATTTTTCCCTTGAAAATCTCTGGCATTTTCTACTTCACTCTCTGAAATAATTCTATTAATAATGAGAAGGGTAATTTTTTTTTTTAAGAAAAGGAATACCCCCTTACTAAAAAGATTACCTGACTGCAAAAACCATTCCTCAATTGTCCCTGAGGACAGCAGTGGGTGTAGGTAATCACAACAAGAGGGTCACAGACAAGCTGGCTTCATCAAGTGACTGGCATATGCTAGTGCCACCCATTCTGACAGGAGATCACTTGTAAGTGCCAACAGCTACAAAACAGAAGGTTATAAAGTATTGCTAAATTCATTAATAAGGCAGTCAGTAGTTATCTGATTTCACAGCAACACCTGCATATTTATCCTCTCATTACCAATTGGATGATGGAATTTTTTCAAGCACATTTCAAAAATCTGCCAATTTCAAGTGTAGAAAAAAAATAAACTTTGTAGTTAATTTTTCCCTTAACAAAGTACAGCTGTTGAGAATAATTGTTCAAGATCTTACCCTGTAATGTCAACTGCAGCAGAACAAAGAGTATTTAATTAGCAAATCTATCCAGTAATTCAACACCTATTATATAAAATGCCTTCGTGATTTTATTCAGGATAATTTGCTAAGAGGGTTATTACTGACATTCAGATGAAATTTAAAATTCCTACGCAAGTCGAGTCATAATAGCAGTAATGATCCCCCCAATCAGGAGATACTGTGTCACACAAGGTTCTTTAGCAATGCAGCAGCCCATTTCCTGACTTCTTAATTCCTGGGCTCAGCTCAGTGAGAGCCCTTCATGCCAGTATTTCAGTCAGCAATACATCCTTAATGGGACTCTATTAAAATACCTAGAATAAAAGTGACCCTTTTTTTTTTGTTAAAGAGAATGACAGCTCTGCTATCATATCAATCCTGAGCAGTTTCTCTGAAATGCACAGCAGAGGAAGGGAGGTGGGAAGACAGAAGAAAGAAGGAAGAGAATAGGAAAAACGGTACTGGGTAGTTTCCTTTTGCAAATAATAATGCACTCCTTATGAGAGCTGGATTGTCTCCTATTGCAGGCAATCCAAGTAGGAAGAATTAACTGCCTGGCAACCCATCTGTACAGCCATGCCCCCTCCCCTCAGCAAACATATACTACTAAAAACCTGTGAACTTCTCAGCACAGTGAACATCTGTGAAATTCTTTTAACTTTTTTCTTGTAAAAGCAAGACGAGCAACACACATTTCCTCACCCATGAACTGCAAGTCAATATAAACTGAAATATTGTAATTGTAGACAAGCAGTCATCAAACTGCAAAATTCTCCATCCTAATCCTACCCCAACTCACTAATTACTTAATTAAATGAAGCTGTGATTTAAGACAGGGAATGATTAAAAATAAACCAATATAAAGAACAGTTTTACTATTATTTATTACATCAAGTATTTTTAAAGATTCCTTATTTAAAAACCTCTAAAGAGTACCTTCTGATGTGATGATGCTTCTGTGGAAACAAGCTAAAATACCAGAGTTAGAAACCAATGAGACAGGATACTAAACTAATACGCTGATGCAAAGATTTCTCCTGAAAACATATTTTCTGCAGAATCCTGGGGTCACAGACGTGAAGGAACAGAAAAGACTTAAGAGCAGACTGGAAAGAATGAGCACAATCATTACAAAAGCATTGTACCAGAGAGGCATACACAAAAAAGAAAAAACCCAAAAAACCAAGCAGCCTTAGGGCCCTGGAAAGAACTGTATTTTTGAAAACTATCTATAGTTACGTAGAGTAGACCTGATATCTTTTTCCACCTCATTTGTTTACTTTTGCAATTATACAGTAAGAAAATAATTCTGTCACCTGCTTTAGTAATTCATATTAGCTACTTCTTCCCATGGCACAGAGGAATAAATGGGGTGGAAAAACTGTGTTCCAGTAACACCACTGACTAATCTACCTAAAAAGTATTTCTGAACCTCCGTATTTTTGCAACTTATTCATTGGCTTTGCTAGGATTTCATCTTAAGCAGACTTCAGCACTGATAAATCACAGTCACAGGATGCCTAAAACAATTTTATTAAGGAGGATTTTCAAAAAAAGGTTTCTATTGCTGGACAAAAAGGCATATATGCTCTAAGCATAAGTGAAAGAAAGATGGAGGCCTCGTTTGCCACAAAGAATGAAGAATCACAATTTAGTCTTTTTATCAGACAATGGACTTGATTTAGAAAAGTTTGAGTGATCAGATTCAAGTAGTTAATAAATAAGTTTGTTTCAAAGGGCTTTTACTGAGTATCTGCTGTACTCAGACAATATATTCAAAGTTACATTTCTTCAAAATGTACACTCTTATGAAACATTAACAGCATCAGAAATATACCCCACACTGCCAAAGTTCTCTTCTGTGTTGTTTCTGTTTTGTTTTTCTTCAGAAATACTGAAATTAACTGTTCATACTCCACCCAAAGTTGACAGACAGTAACATGATTTTCATAGCTTCTGTATATAAAACCAGTGCTGGATGGAGCACGAAAACCAAAGGCAGAATGGTTCCAAGGGCTGAAGCAGTGTACACAGAGATCCAGTGACATGTTCGCATGTCAACAAAATGTAGAATCTTTTGCCTCACAAACAACAGAAAACACACAAAAAAGGAAACAACAGAAATGTGCTGAACAAAAAAAAGTCATGTGTACCTTTGTCACATTTTGACAAGGAATGCAAAGATGACAGTAAAACACAGATGATGATGCAAACCAAACTACAATTTGAAGACAATGTTCCCTTGGTGCCAGAAACAATTATATCCTTAAAATTCTACAGTACTTCTATTTCAAGTATTTGTGTTGAGCTTTGCTGAAAAGAATGGAAGAACAGGAATTAATTTCTTATTAAGCTGTAAAATTATTGGGTTTTCATCAAAATATATTACAAACCATGCTATACTAAAGCAAATTTTACCTATTTTGGATAGGGTTGTTTTGGTATTAGGATGAAAGAAAGAACAATAAAACATACTCTTAAAAGCATTGAATGAAAGTAAAGAAAAAAACCACAAAAACAAAATAAACAAAAAACCAAACAAAATAAGCAAAAAAAAAAACCTCCACACAAAAACTTCTGTGTTGGAAATGATTTTACAGTCTTGGAAACAGAGAACGGATTGCTCAACAATGAAGCTGAACACTTGAGTGCACGGAAGGTAACTGACCTGGCTCTGACCCCACTTCCCAGAAGTGTTCTGTGTTCCCAGAAGCAATAGGAATACAATGTCCATGTGATAACTAGCTGTGAAAAATGTCGGTACAGCCTGGGCATCTCCTAACTCTCCAGAGAAACCAAACACAGCCACAGTTTCTGAGAAGCATAAGGGCTTACAGCCTACCCATGGAGTTATTTTCTTTCTAACTCATGCAAAACTGAACACCTAAATACATGAGGGCACGGGGATCCCTCTTCCACTTCAGGAAAAACAAGATCCACAGCATCTAAAACCCCTTGAAGAATGTGGTACTCAAACAAATTTTGGCTCTTGAACTTTTATGATTTTTTTTCTATTATTCCAAAGTATTAAATAAATCTATGCTATAATCTTATCTTATTTAACTTATAGATTTAACTAATCTATCTTATTTAACTATAAGATGCAAAGGTAGCTTTGCGTAATAAGACAACTGCAACTGTATCAAAAGCTAACTGTATTACAAACCACAAGTAAAACCACTTCTAATTAGGCAAGAATATGACAAGCATCATCTACTATTTCCTAAACCAAAATATGTGTTGAGTTATTCAATATTTAAATGCATATAGACAAGTATATTCTCCTTAGAGAAAATAACTGCATTTGTTTCAGTGGAATGAACAAACATTTAGACAGGAAAGCTCTACTTTGCTTTGTTTCCCAAACTGAACAGGTTTAACACATTCAGCAAAAGATAATCAGTATTTCACTGAAAAAAATAAAATTACAAGAACAGTAAATAACTGAAACTAATTAGTTGTAAACCAAGATTTCCTGTTTAGCCCAGAAACTTTCCTCTGAGTAACTGCAAAATCTATTCCAAAGTAGGGGAAAATAACTATACCATCTTCCACATCAGGTTTAAAATTACAGTGTTCAAAGTTATCTTACAAATATATAAGCATGTCTCTCAATCTTGAAGTGACAGAAATGGAAGTACTGTCCCATCTCCAAGAAAAGTTACTCTCATAGCCACACAACTAGAAGCCCTGGAGGAACCAGGGAGTACATCTCAGAATCAGTAGAGAAGACAGTTTTTCAAAAACATCAAGTATGTCCGTAAACCTGAAAAAGAAATAAAACTAATGCTCCAAGGACTAAAATATTTTTTAAGCAGTAGATAAACTCAGTGCACTGTCCGAGATGATGACAAACTCCCTGAGAATCAAATCTTATTCCTTCTTTATTTTTGGTTTATTATTTTTTTTTAATTACAAGCAGAAAACAGGACTTAAAACTTTTCTAAGGTTCTCCTGGTCAGCATCTTTTAAGTAATAAAAATCACAACTTGTGCTTGGAGAAAAAGAAAGAGAGAATACAAGCAAGTGCTAAAGAGAAAAAGATGTAGAACACACTTGCTACCTGATGAGTATTTTCAAAAGAAAAAGGCCTTCTACTGAACAATACAGTCTTTTTCTTGAAGAACCATAGGCATTTTGCAATAGCTACACTGAACAGAACAAGGCAATCTCTGACTAGATACAGGTAATATCCACTGAAAATGATCCTGACATTTTATAGGAGATGAGAGGACATGCTAGTCTTGGTAATGAATAGATTGTGTGTGAAGTTGTGTCCATCAAAAAATCTTTATAAGTGGTTAGAACTGCTTTAAAACTAAACTGTTCTTTCATTATGACTAAGTGATTGTCTATCAAAGCAACATTTATTCAAATTCAGAAAAGTATTTTAGCCTCTAATTAGCCTCCAAAGAAAGTTATCTTACCTAATTTCTTAAATGTCATGCAGGATTTCCATAAAGCATATAATTTTGTTTCATTAAATTAGATATATTTAGACAACACGACAGGTGTTTTTATAAAGTTAAACAATACTTATTCATCCTCCATGGTTGCAGCTGGTGTCGGCACCAAGAATTGCTTGGACAAGGAAGGATCAATTTGCCTAAATGGGGCAAAATTGTCTGTGCCAAAGGCTTCCCAGGCTGGTTAGGAGAGCTTTGAACCAGGACTGAGAGGGGCAGGAGTGCATGTCCATGATGGCAAGCAAAGGATGGGATATGCTGTGAGCAGCAAGGACCATGTAATCAACAACAAGGGTGCCCTCTTCGACCACATCCATGTGAACAAGGGAATGCCTCCAGGACAGTGCTACAGACAAAGCTCTTGCACTTTCTAGGTCACTTCTCTACTCTGAAGAAAAGGACCATTCCAAAAGACTCCAAAATAACCTACTTCAGACCTGTCAGACTGTGAGCCTCTCTGACTACAGAAGGGGAAGTTCCTGTACCTTCAAGCCTTCCCACTTATACTGGGATGTTCAAGGTTCCACCCAGGCTACTCAAATGCAAAAGATGAGAGACAGGTGTATACAAATGCCTAGAGGGTTCACAATTGTACTTAAAAAGACTCAACTCTATTTTCATTTTTCATTTACCCTCAGAGTAATAATGAAAAATAATTATGTGTTTTCATAATATGTTTCTTGCAGGTTATTTTACAAATGTTTTAGAACTTCTCTCTGCTGTCAGCATGGAACATCACTGTCTGCCACTCTCTTATATTACATCTAAATATTCAGTACCACAAAGACCATGTCTTGTCAGGGTACTTTGTCCAAGCCTTCAGACATAGCTCTGGGTGCAGATTTCTCATCTCTTTTAGCCATGTGGTAAAAGCCTTCTTAGGTGGTGCCAGGGACAAAAAAACCTTATGAGAAGCCACTGAGGTCACTTGGTTTGTTCAGCCTGGAAGAGAGTGAGGGGAGACCTCACTGCTACAGGAAGTTACAACTTCCTCATCGGGGAAGAGGAGGGGCAGGCAGTGATCTCTGCTCTGTGGTAACAGTGACAGGACTTGAGGGAATGGCCTGAAACTGTGCCAAGGGAGGTTCAGGTTGGGTATCAGTAAAGTGTTTTTCACCCAGAGGGTGGCTGGGCACTGGAACAGGCTCCCCAGGGCAGTGGTTACAGCACCAGCCTGACAGAGCTCAAGAAGCATTTGGACAATGCTCTCAGGCACATGGTGTGACTGTTGGGGTGTACTGCACAGGGGCAGGAGTTGGACTCAGTGATCCTGATGGGTCCCTTCCAACCCAGTGTTTTCTGTGATTCTATAAAACAGTTTCAGCTCTACACGGCACACTTAACATTTCCTGCTTCAGGCAGGACCTAGTGATTGCTCCAAAGATTTGAAAATTTGAAATTTGATGAGAAACATGCATGGTTAACAGCATGAAGTCTCAGTCATATTTCTGATTTGTTCACTATGACCTCTTTACAGCACATGATGAAGCTGTATTGGATGTAGATGGAAAGAGCTCCTGACAGACTGTCAAGAGTCAGACACAATCTTTTTAGATTATCTCCTTAAACAAGCTTCCTGAATTCCCTCAATATGTCTGATAAAAAAACCAACAACGACCCAAAGCCCAAGACAGAGTTCCTCAGGACATGTAAGACACTCCTGGAACAAAGTAAGCATTTACAAGGCATGTCAGAAATAAAATCTACTAGCCTACCAAATGACTAAGATGTATAATGTAGAAATAACTTTTTTTTTTAAAAGGCTCATTTAAGCTTTTTAACTATTTTTAAACTAACTACAAAAGAAAATTACTAGTTAACAATCCTAAATTGCTTGTTAAATAGCGCTTGCAACTCTAAGTCAGGAATAGGAAGTGTAGGGTGAGTTGGGGCAATTTCACCTTCCAGATTTTTCATGTAGGGATGTAGAGGAAAAAAAGGGTCCACGTCAATGGAAGCTATTGCTTATCCACAGACATTCACCATACTATATATATCATAATCACTTAAAGAGCTAAGGATGGAACCATATTTGTTGTCATGGAGCTCCTGTAGAAACAAAATCATGTTCCATGACACAATTTTGGGAGTACTCGAAAAGTACTTTTGCATGAATCTCAGCTTTTCTCAAAAGCAAATTCCTGAAAGGGACCACCTTATTATCAGACTTTGGGATTTTAGCAGCTAATGGTCACTTGGTCAATTACGTGAAATTGTAGTCTAGGGCATTTTTAATACCATTTGTAGTCTGTCTCATAAACCACGACACTTGTACTGCTTTAAAAAACAGAACAAAGTTAGAGGCTTATCAAAGCATAGTTAAATTTTTCAGGACTACAAATTTATGCAAACAAATTAAAATTTCAGAAGTCCCTTTTATGCGTTAGTCTGTTGTTAAGCACTCCACGTACAGCCCCCCCATTTCAGTATTTAGAGTTTTGAAATTAACAGCAGTATGGCTTCATTACTAATGAAGCCAAGTTGCTAAGCTGTCATTGTACAGTCCCACAGGACATGGATTTGTTTGTTACTTGTAAAGAATATGGAAATCTGAAGATAAGAAAACAGACAAATGTATTTAACCTTTCAGCATGACCCTCTAGGAATCCAATCCAAATACTGACTTTTAGCCACATAACAGATTAAAGTAGTGGAGTTTTGCCACTCATTCAATCCACATAATTCACATAAAAAGATACTGCTCAACAGGAATACATTTCTATTCTAATGATGGAAAAACCTTAATTACAAATGCAATTTAAGCATGCTACCTCCATAAATCCATTACTACAAGAGAGGCATGCTGATTATTTTTTAAATCTTTAATTTGTCATTTAGACCTACTGTTATCTCATTTGTAAAGAATTCAAAATACATTTGCACAAAACTAGATTTCTAAAACATTAACAATGTTTATAAATGTCTCACTTATTTCCCTACAATTTGACAGGATTGATTTCGTGCTACATACTTTAACTCAATCAATCTTTGACTTTAGAAATTCTCATTTAAATTCTTCATCCCACAAATTCTGTTAAAGAAAGAACATCACAACCTAAAGGTTTTGTTTAATTTAAAAACATAGCTAATAAGCTTTCCTACTTCTTATTACAGGAGTTTGCATTGTTAATAAAAAACTCAGCTTTCACTCATATGCCAAGGAAACCTTCTTTCAAAGCTCTCTTTTGCTCTCACTTTTCAGTTAAAGTAGAAGGCACCAGCACTGATTTACATTATTGTCACACCAGTCATTCAATATCCTCATTAGAATTATATCTGAAATGAGACCTGCAGGGCCCTGAGTTTCAGTGCCAACATAAAAATCCAACCACAAGCATTGGTGGACAGGGGCTTGATTTCATCAACTGCTATTACAGATACAAATGTTGCTAAGCTCCCTTTTAATGCCCTTGGATAACTGCAGGTGCCTAAAATAACAAACAAACAAACCAACCAACCCCCAAAACAGAAGCAAAGATAGGGATATGCTGTAGGAATAAAAATCCCTGTAAGAATAAGCTGATATTCTAAGGCCCAGTTTGAATTAGGGGGAAAAAAAAAAAAAAATAGACTTAATCACAAAACCACAGGCTGGCAGAGGTCAGAAGGGGCCTCTGGAGTTCACTTGGTCCAGCTCCCCAGCTCAAGCAGGGGAACCTAGAGCTGGATTGTCCAGGGCCATGTCCAGACCTTCAAGTATCTCCAAAGATGGAGACTCCACACGTTCTCCAGGTGAGCTGTGCCACAGCTCAGTCACCCCCACAGGAAAAAACATTTCCTGATGTTCAGATGGATCTTCCTATGCATCTCAGTAAACAAAGAAAACCAAACCAAACAAATACATAAAAGAAAATCTATTACTAAAATGACACAAATGCCATTAAAAATGCCCATACATATTCCCTTGAGAGGGCTGAAGAGTATGGAGCGCACATTAAAAAAAAAAAAAATCAGGAATACTGCATTTTTTCAGATCAAAAAATACATTAACTCTGCTGGGTTAAAAAAAAAAACAACAAACAAAAACACCACACCTGCCCATCAACCTCCAAGACATTGAAGAGATACTGGAGATACTGATGCTTTCTGAAATAGGTAACACTGGTAAGTCTTTGGTAAGTCTTGATAAGCTCTGAAACAAGAAACTTTAAAGCAGTTTCCCAGGAAATATACATGAAAGATGGCTGATAAGAGACACCTGCTGTGTTCTGCAGGTCATACTCTTTCCTGAGACACAATACCCTGGAGGTACTTTATATTAACAAACCTTTATTTTGACCCTATGTGTACATACAATTATTGGAAGAAACACACTTTAATATTCAAAGCCAAGAACCAACCACAATTTGACCAAGATCAATGAAAATCTTACCCTAAAAATGATCTAGAATGGACTTCACTGCATCCTTCTCAGGCTTAAAACCTTATGATATCAGCATCCACTATCATAAAAGGCTGACATGAACCTTGATAGTTCTCTCCTTGGCCATCACTGTGTTGTTGTTCAGATTAATTCCATTTAATTATAATGGATCAACTGTCCCATCCACGTGAACTACTATGATTTTTTTCTGTTTAGGTTCTGCCTTTTCATGAGCACTTGCTCTCCTACAATCCATCATACAAGAAACTGTCAAAAAGCTGAAATACAGCAAATTCAAAGTATTTGAATATTTATTTGATTAAAGTATAGAAGATTATCCTTATTTCGTTAAAGTACAGAAGATTATCCAGTAGAAGAGAAAGGTAATTAACATCTAATTTCAAAGCTTTTCAAACGAGCCTCATCCCAACCACAGTAAGAGTTCTACACTAAAGAAGTTTCTCATTTTCATTCAAAAAGGCACACCTGGCAGACCAACAGTAACCATAGGAAAGAGAAAACAGAAGACAAAGAGGCATTCAGATCAAGCAAAAATGTTCCCCACTTTCTTCCACATATGCTTGCAGTCCTATCATCAACTAAGTAACATCTGACTAAATGAGGTACACTCACCCTACCAGAGAGGTAATTTAACAGGTTAGATAGAGGAGAAAAGATATTTAAATTGCCTGGAAGCTGAGCAATAAAAACAACTTACAAAGTCTGTAGCATACAGGCTTCTAGAGTGATTTGGAAAATGGTTTGCCAACACTGCTGGTGGTTGAATTTCCAAGCTTTAAAACAAAATCATTGTTCAGGTAATTTTTCAACAATGGCAAAGCAAAATCTCCAGGCTAAACTGGTTATTTACAATGGGCCTGTCTTTCACCAGCTTACAAAGTCCTCAGCACTGACACAACACTATATGCAGTTGGGTCTTCTGCAAAAGATGTTGCGTACTTTGAGAGAACATCTGCTGTCTCTGGTACTAAACATTTCAATTTCCATATACTTCAAGTATCCTTTTCTCCTAAGGCTTTCCACTGTGCTGCAAAAGACATCACAAGCAAAAGAACGTGGAAGGGAGGGGGTGAGGGGGAAGACCAAAGACTTCTACAGGATCCTGCAAGGACATAACACGTTTTTCAAGTATCTTGGTAATAAAAGGAAATGGTCCATATATTCAAAGAAAATACCAAAAGTTGTTACCAAGAGAAAAATTCTAAATGGTTAGAATATAAATAATACTGGCTAGTAATGAGTCTTCAAAACCTGAGTAAATTAACACGGACTGAAAATCAGTTTGAGACTTATGGCAGAGTCAAGCCTACTGAAAAAGAAATGATTCAGGAAAAACATTAAAAACAGCCATGTCTTTACTTGTCTTATCAAAAGATGACATTTCACGAAAACCATCTCTGATTTCAACAGTGAGCAATATTTGAGGGGCTTATGAGGCAGATCTTCCATACTAATGCTTCCTTATAGGGAAAACAGAGACAGCTAAACCCAAGACACACAGATGTCCCATGAATCCAAGTCAGTAATTCCCACCGAACACTTGGAAAGAGGAGGTTACATTTTAAGACAAGCTGTCCCTCACCACCGCACCACTCCCCCCACCCCCCCCGCCAAAATAACAGATATATCTTGGAGCAGAAGCAGCTTCAGAAAAATACTCCAATTGCTGCTCCTGCTGAGGAGTCAGGAATTTATGATGGGCTACAGGAAGCACCCCACTGGCCTCAACTCTGAGACACCAATAAGGGCTGCACTGCAAAGGACTTGCACACTGTGAGGGACTGCCAAGCATACCATAAAGCAAGAACACCAAATTACAATCTTAATCTTGCTTCCAAGCCCTCTATTTTCAGCCCTCAGCATAGATGGTTTTCCCCCCCACAGAAAGCTTTAGGTGTCAAAAGGTTCATAGACTTGGTTCACTGATTGATTCCTAGTCTAACTGATTTGTAAGGCTAATTAAGACATGGCCAAACTGTGTCCATATCTTACTTAACATTGGTGTTCAAGCAAGTATCACACAATCTGATTAAAATTGACTAAAATGTCTTACTTCAGTAATCACTTAGACAGAATGAATTTTACATTAGCAGGATCAAGCACACGTCAGGCCTCAGTGGAAATGAAAAGGGCTTATAGTAATAGGATTTATAAATCCACCACATTAGGTTAATGGCTAAATGATTTACATGTAACTTTTCCCCCTCCTCCTCACCCTTCAACTCACACACAAAAAAAAATTCCTATATTTGGCACTTTTAACGACGAGTGTCAAGGCAAAAACAGACGTTCTTTTTAATTAGCTGAAAATTAAAAGCCACAAGTGATCCTTCATTAACTCTTTCATTGCAGAAATAATGAATTAGATTTTTATAAAGCCAGAGTTCTTGAAGACCCTAATGAACCTTTTCAAACAACCACAACGAGTTATCTACATGTGCATAATGAGCCCCAAATGGTTTGAGCCAATAAATATGCAACTGATAAAGTGAGATCCTTATTCCTTATAAAATTGTCAGTAATGGGAGTTCTTCATGTGACTATTTTCAATTGCAGAGAAGACTCTAAAAGCCCTTGCTCTTTCTCAGCCAGTAATTCAATCCAACAGTTAGCAGCAGTTACTAATGACACTGGAATATAGATGGCTTAAAGCCAACCCTCCCTCTTTGCAAGTGCTGGAATGTCCTACACCATGTGGTAAACCAGGTGCTTTGTTTTGTTCTTTTGGCAGCTGAAGCTTTCATTTTCTGGAAATCTGAAAACAAAGTCATTCAGCTGAGCCCCTGCAGCAGCAGTCACTTGCATCTACTTCATTTATTGGATAGAAGCATGGAATAAGTTCATCGGCAAGTCCTACCTGTCCCCTGTCTCTCTCAAAAGCTAATACTAGGTCAGGTGGGAAGAGTGAAAGTTCAAGCTAAATGCATACCGCCCTTATTTTCAATAAAAATTAATTTTAAAATTGTCAGTTAACAAGGTCAACATTTCCTAATGATACATTGCTTTGCATTTTCAGGTCACTGTACAGACATTAATAAATGAATCCAACACCAGGATTAAGGTTAACTGCCAAGACCGTATGTTTGCACATCACTTATCAAGCATCTACCTATTGTCACCAAGCACAATTATATTATCACCACCTGACTTTCCTTCCATGGCATTAGGAGGCCTGACAGGCAGTGGAGCAGCACCCCTCCTTCTCCTTTAAAGCCCCGGTTAGAAACACAGTGCCTCTCCACATCTGGGGTACCAAAAACTCTGGGTTTATAGACGTCAGTCTGCTTCTCTTGGGAAATTACCACAAGCTTTTTGTTCCAAACAAGGACTGTGTCAGATGAAAGCACCTCAGAAGGAAGCTGCTTGTTTTCCAGCCCTGGCCTGGTGGCACGACAATAGCAGCAGCAGAGCCCGTCCCCAGTCCTCTCCTCTCCCTTGGCCGTCAGGGTATCAGGTTCACATTCTTTCCCCACAAACACTTGTCCCATGTCACACAAAAGAGTGACCAACAAACCTGATACAGGGCCGTTAAATTCAGACAGCAAGGCACCACACAATGACCTTTACAAGAACGATATTAACAGGTGGCTGGTGTCTAATACAAATAATTATATTACACTTCAGCAGCGTGGACCAAAGTGGAAACACATTGTCTTGTCATCAGCAATTGAATAAGCCAAAGTACTGTTACCAGAATACCCTTTTAACACTCCTCTGTTACCTCCCCAACTACAGAGGTCACCTCGTGTGGCAGAGCATGGCTGATGAGCTCCCAAATATGTCACAAGGTATTTAATTTGAAAATTTCACCAGGGTGTCTGACATTTCCCTCTCTAAGCAAAACAGGCACCTCCCTGCCAGCCTTCAGAGACCACACAAGTAAATTCAAGCATTGCTTATGAATTTACCCTGTCTTTCCTCTTGGAAGCAGTCCACTGGAAACACATCCCTACTTCAATTAAAAAGAAGAAGCTCAGCGAAGTCCTTCAAAACCCGTAAGAGAAACTAGTACAAAGTAATCAAACTAATTACCCTGCTCACTAATTAGTTTCCAATGTCAATCATCTCAAGTTAGCAACAGTTTTCATCAACCTTTAACCCTGAGACCCGTCACTGTTTTGACAGGGCAGGCAGCTGTGGCAAACAGCCGCAACATTTCGGGACAGACAGCGATTTCTGACCACATCTACAGCCCAACTGCACCTTGCAGGGCGCAGAGGGGACCCTCGGCACGACCCCCAGCCTGGCAGGGATCGCACAACCCAGCACACACCACTGGCAGCCCCGGCTGCAGCAGGGCCAAGCACCAGATCAGTTTCCTGTCAGCTGCAGCAACACGGCCGACACTTAAGCTGCTTAAAGGCTTCTCATTCTTCGCTTTAGAAAGGGGAGGGCAGGTTCAAGGACACTCCAGCCTGTCTAGAGTAGAGATGGGAGAAAGCTAGGAAATCACACCTCAAAACAACAGGGGAAGTGGTAACATACAGCTCAAACGTCTACACACGGATGGTGAAAGTACTAGGAGAATTAAAAAACCTCCCTACAAAGACATACATTGATGAAAGACACTACTTAATCTTCCATGTAGTGGTGCAAGTCACCTCAGCTCCTACAGCAACAAACCACAAGCAGTGCATGCATTAAGGAGCTGCCAGCAAACTCCTCAGGTGAGCTAGAAAAGCAGTGCAGGGATGAATAAATGGAGCAGTGGCACAGGATATGCAAACAACGATGTGACCAGAGCATCCTAACAGACCCAGAACAACATTCCTCCCCTTCCTCCCTCCCAGGGAAAACCAGGTGCTTGCTCCCCACACAGAAATATGCCCTTCATTTTGTCTAGCCAGAATGCAAGCCGGAGTCTGGGCAGCAAATCCTACTTTTGTACTCACAGAGGACAGTTTGGAACAGCCAGGTGGATGCTTGCTGGCTGGCACCTGCATCACCCTTGTGTTCAGCAGCAGCCTGTTCTTCCCTCCTGCATTCCCTCTTCACCTACCCCACACCCCAAACACCTCACTTTAGGTCAAATAGGTGTGAGAGTTGGCTTCTGCTCCACAGCTTTGGTAACATAACTCCAGGCTCCCACCTTTATTTATAACCAACATGGTATTCAACTGGAAAGCCTAAAAAATGAGAGCAGTGGTCATGGCAAATTTGGGAAGTGACAAGAAACATAAAATGTGGATGCTTTGGCAGAGGAGACACTTTGGGGAGGAGGAAGAAAAAGGAGAGGGAAGAAGAAAGAGAGACATTAAAAAACAGAATTCACAAGGAAGGCAAGTCAGCAAGAGACAAAATCCAATTGTACAACATACCTCCAGTGTTCTTATACGTGTAAAAGCACATAAGCCCTGCTCCAAAAGGCTTTCCTCCACCACAAAAAAATCTTACCCTATAAAATCATAAAATGGCTTGGGTTGGAAGGGACCTTGAAGATCATTTAGGTCCAACCCCAAGTGTCAAGCAGCACCCAGAATACCATATACTACAGTGGCATGATTAAATTAACAATTATTAATGAATTTAACAATATGCTTATACATATGAGTCAATGTATCATTCCAAGAGTTAATTATTGGTATGTTAAGGTAAAAGAATATGAGAGAAGTGGAAAAGAGGAAAACAAATATAATTAGAACAACTTGTTTTCTAGATATTAACTATGTGACTCTTGGGGTAAGAGGGCCCTTTGTTTTCTTTTTTTCTGAGCTGTGCTCTGGCATTCAGGCCTGGTATAACCCACCTATGCCATTCTTAGTTTTTTACTACCTAGGACCTTCTTATGTGTTCAGGCACTGGTATTAACAACGCTTTGTTGCACATCAGGAAACATCGCTGACAAACCACTGCATCCAGGGTAGCAGTGCCCACCGCATTGGAACAACACAGTCCTTAGCAATAGCACACATTCAGCCACCAGAGTCACAAGGTGCCCTCCTTGCAATTCACCATCTTCACAAGGCCACATCTGCTATTCAAAAAACCTCAGACCATTCCAATAGCAAAAGTTCTCAAGTCTCCAATGTGTACTCCAAAAATGTTCCCCAGTTTGTACAAGAAAGCTCATCTAAACAGGCTGCAGTCCAATGACCCTTTGAGTCCCAGCCTCCTATTTCACCCAAAAGACTGAAAAAAAGGCAACTTGCAGTAAGCATTAAAATGTTAAAAGCTGCAGAATTATCCTTATATTAGTAATTCCTATTTACTACCTTCGGATTTTTTCTGTTTAAAAATGTTATTTAAGCCCATAAAAAATTCATGGCACAAGGCACTATCCAGAAACAAAAAAAAAAACCACAGAAGTACACGAAATTTATTAGCATATTCAGAGGTGAATTATAGCAGAAGTAATTTGATCCCTCCTAAGCACAAGTATGATCTGATCTGAGGAAAGAGACAAACTAATGATCAGTTATAACTATACAATAAACAGTAAACATTTCAAGACTGAACTACAACAAGGGAAACATCACTTTTTCCTTGCAAAATGCTTTACACAGATGTACACTATAGCACAGCAAACTCAAGATACCAGATCACGCACATATGGGTAGGAATTACAGGAAATCTCTTATAAACATTTCGTACATTAAAAAACCCCTCTGCATTAAACAAGAAAAATAATTGAAGATCCAAATTAACTATTTAATACTAATTTTTAAGTACAAATATTTTTATGCTGTGCCAGATGAGTAATACATTGTTCCTCTCTTGCCAACCACACGTGACTTCTTATAACTACACAGAATTACCTTCAAGAAAAGCATCCAATTCATTACAATTTTATCCAAAATATGTCACATAAATTACAAATTTCAGTGTAGCAGATGGCAGTGATTCCTCACTGACTTTCCTCCATCATACAAGGGGTATTAAAATTTTACTAAATAGTCTCTACTTCAAGCCTGCAACTTCAGGTTGAGTGACAGCATACTTTTTATAAGCAAGGCATAGGACCTTGATTTAACACAAGTGATGGGAAATCCACCACCACCTCTATGCAACTCCCTTGCCATGAAGTTAACAAAGAACTGAAACACGGCTCATTTATGCTGCCAACTGCAGTGACTCTGACTCTGCACCAACAAACACTGATCATACAAGAGGATTTGTACCACAGTGAGGAGGAAAAGATGCATTAGAGATTCCAAATTGCTTCACACACATTTGGCACATCAGACATCTACAAAATTTAGGTTCTTGGCTACTCTGACTGGCAATGACCTCTGATCTCTGTCACAGCAGGAAGCCCAAACAACACAACTGCTTCAAGACTTTATGGAACAAAACAGAAGCAGCCTGCAGACTGCTGCATGGCAGAATGGTCTACTAAGAAATCCAGCCCAGCCTGCTAAAACATACATCATATAAACCTGTTCATAAGGATTGATATCTGGCTATTTTTTAAATAAGGTGAAGTTGGGTTACCTTGGTTTTTGGGTTTGTTTTTTTTTAACTTCACTGGCCATGACAAACAATTTAAGATAGATACTTGTTCCTCATTGAGTCTCATTTCAGGGCACCTCTCACTACTGCCTTAAAAATAATTCATGCTTCAAAGGGAACTCCTGGGGAAAAACGTGTTTTGTTGGCTCAGAGCAGTATTGTCACGATGGCTGCTCGATTACTCCCTTGAGGTAGACAGACTAAGTAGGAGGCTTTATCATTATTCAAGCAGATGGGTTATTAGACACATGACACCAAAAATTTTAGTAGATTCAAACACAGAAACTTGGTTTCAAGGCTAAAATATCAAAGTGAATCCACTGCTGAGGAGACCTCTACGTTACCGAACAGGCACACATGACAGATGCCTTTAGAATCCTCATATCTACAGTGCAATGATTTAACAAAATATTCTTAATTTTCCTTCATTACAGAAAAAAGTGAAACAAATGAAACAGCCACTTAGGCTTCTCTATATCTT
Organism: Dasyornis broadbenti; assembly: GCA_013397935.1. Classification (NCBI taxonomy): domain Eukaryota; kingdom Metazoa; phylum Chordata; class Aves; order Passeriformes; family Dasyornithidae; genus Dasyornis; species Dasyornis broadbenti. Next base: position 3,309,038 of record VZRN01005540.1, read on the forward strand.
CACAGGTTGCACATAAATGAAGTTGCAGTGCCCTGTACTTCCATATTGGTAACCCCTTGCCTGAAGAGTAATAGTTTTGAGAAAGTCACAAGGATTGTGTTTTCTGCACTCATCTTTTTAATTCTAGGCAACTACAATCTCCTGAAAGAGAGAATTAAATGTTGCAATTGTAAATACCAAAGAATAGAGCAACAACAACAAAAAAAATCCCTAAAAAGTAGGTTTAACACCTTAGCTTAAAATACCCAAAATGAATTCCTGTCTCCAGGACTATTCGTTCAAAGGTGACAATGTATGTGCGTCACCGTTTATAGTCTTTATAATATCTCCACATAGTCGAGATTCTAACTTGTAAACTGATACAACTCAGAAAGGGCAAAATCACTACAGCTACAAAGAATCATCCGCTGCAAAATTCCACACATGCTTCCAATAAAATGATATTAAGCAGCCTCCCAGTCAGAGTAGTCATCCACCTTTATCACTTGAAACACAGTAACACCTTTAAAATTCACACGAGGCATGTCTGTTCACAAACACACTGCTGAATCTGCTGAACTTCTCAATCTCTAAGACAATGACAGAGAAAATTAAGGCGATGTAGTGGTTACCTTTTTTCATTCCTGGAAACAGCAGTTTCCTGGGACGGAATAAATACCTGACCTGCTGCGTGCAGTTGCTGAAAGATGGTCCTAAATAAAGATTTATATGCTGGCTGTAAAGAGAGACTTAGAATAGTACCAGAACTCGGATCAGGACACTTAAAATCTGGAGATTCAGATGAACCTTCTCCTGAAGACATTTTTGAGAGTAACCAACAAGAGGTGCACATTGACACTGCTCAGTCATACTATTCCACAGTTGCACCATGATAATTTTTCCTTTTTCCCCTCAGGAAAGTCATCAGCATTTGTAATTAATTTCTGATATAAACTCTGCCTTCTTAAATATGTGCTTAGGAATTAAATAGTTATTAATTAATAATGAGTTATAGTTACTAGGTAATATTAATCTACTACATTTATTATTTCTTTTCTCAGACGTTTGTAGGCTGATGTAAGCCATATTACGCTACACCAGTGGCGCATAATACATTAACAACTTAAAGGTGAAATTCCTATGGAATCTAGAAACTCCCATTACTCTAAATTTTCCATTTTTACAACTTGTGCTCAAAAAAAGAAATGTTTAATCAATGCGTATGTTAGGTATTCAGGCTATTCTAGGAAAATGAGAGATGACCTTCACTCTAATAGCAACTGGCTTACACTGTCCAGCTATGCATACAAAGGCATTCTGTGTTTGCTTTGATGGCCTGCACATGCCAGGGGTTGATGTCATTGATAGACTGACATTGCTGTGTTCTCACACAAAAACCTTATTAGCATAACAGAAGATCTGAAAGTGTGCTGTCCCACTTTCTAAATATCTTCCCCATCTGCTGCTGGGTGACACATGTAGATCTCCTTCCCTTGCCTATTTGCTAGAACACTGCAGAACTCCACAGGAAGGGTCTGGTTGCATCTGTCTTGGGATCACAGCTATTGTTTGTGAGATAATTACTCTGTCCTTGTTGACTCGCAGTAATAATTGAGAACAAAATCACCTAATAAACCAAGTTACCTAGTAATATAGCACATTATAACAGCAATGATTGCATATAAACTTTGAACCCCCTTTAGTGCCAATTAATTTCAAGAGCATTAGCACCAACAGTAAACGAATACGAAGCAGTTTAACTAATTACAGCTCACTACGTAATAGGCTTGTAGCTTCAATTATCATTTTTCATGTTAGTCATCTGAAACTGTAATGATACGTACCAGCTGGAAAGCATGTGCCTAGTCCCACAGCAACAGGTAAATGGAGCAGTTTTTGAAACTATGTCATGCACTTTCCTAGGAAAAGTGCTAACTAAGCCTTATCAACAGAGACAAACAGCAGATGGCAACAAATGTGCCAAGAGACATTTCATCCTCCAGGAAGAGTTCAACACAAGGCATCAGCAAAAAAAGGAGCAGAGTTGGAATCACAACTCCCACAGATCTTACCCAGCTGCTCTCTTCTGTAGGAAAAAGAAGGAAGAAAAACCACCCCAAACAAAACCAAAACCCAAACCTAGTTAAGCAATGATTCTCACCCTAATGTACAGACTTCACATGTAATCCATCTACACTGCCTTCTGTGAAAGTCCAGAACGAAGTGCAGCTCAGCAAATCAGCTGAAGCCCTTTTCCCCACAAGAAGCTTCCTTCTCAGCTCCCAGTGAAGAGAGTTTGTTTAAATCCTGACATGGACTCTCAAGTTTGGCTTAAAGAGATCAATACATTTTTGTTATTTTAATTGTATGTACAGAAGAGGACTAATTATCCAATTTTTTTGACTTCTTCCACACTTTTGGACTCAATGGAATCACAAAGTTGTTGTCCTTTAGTGTGATACAGTATTTCTCTTTAACAGTTCTGAGCATCCAGTGTTTCCAGGTTATTTTTGTGACTTGAAGACCCATAGCTATCTTCTCTAGATCATTTTATTTTATTCTTGACATCTAACTTCTTGTCATACTGCCTGAACCCAGCACTAAGGTAAAATTAATTTTCATGTTCTTATGTTCACGTTTTAACTTCTAGACACTGCAGTTATCAGAGAAGCATCTAGCATTTTTGGACAATTAATCTCCTCTTCAACTATCCTATCAACAATTCCACTTCTCCCATTGTTCCATCACCACCCCCAAGTATGCACACACCAAGAAGCACATTCAAGTACTGGTTTGGGAAGGAAACAGAGAAAACAGGAAAGAGAAGAACAGAAATAAAATTACAAAAAGAAAACCAACTACTTGCCATATAAGAAAATCTATTTGGAGCTTACGGTACATGTTTTTTTCCAAACACTAAGTATAGCCAACCTAATATTTAAGGACATATGCCCATCTCATTTAAAAAAGTTAAAAGCAGAACATGTAAATTAGTTTTTTTCATTATGAATATGCACATTGGCTTGGGTTTTCCCAAACTCCATCTCTCCCAACATTCACTGTAACAGCTCAGAAACCTCCAAGAGCACCAAGTCATCCTTCCAGTGAATGAGTATAACTGGTCTCTTTATGGGGGATAACTGTAGTCCTAAAACAACTACTGGCCATGATACAAATACCAAAAATTAAACCAAACAACTCTATGTTATACAAAGCTTGCAAAAAGTTGGTTGGGTTTTTTTTAAAGTTAAGAAAAACTTATTGAGCAATAACAAACCCATTAATAACACCTGCTCCCAACACTGGCTGTCTAAAGAGATTAAATAGTGAAAGAAGCATCTTGTTTATATAAAATTGCAAAAAAAAAAACCCTGTTTATGCTCAAGAACTATATAGCAAATCTGTGATGGTCAACGTACAACATAAACTATTAATAAACTACTAACCACAGTTCCTCTCAGAGACAGGGGCTGACAGACAGTCACAGAACAGACTTTCCTTAAGTTAAGATGGAAAAGGCCAGGGACAAATACTAAGTCAGTACTGATACTTGATAATTGTGATAATCTACTACCACACATGCCTTACATGCTCTTCAAAGCAAAGAGGAGTTGCTTGGCTTAGCAGGGAGGCTATCCCCTATTATGCAGACCAGCTGAGCCAAAAGCTATGCAGTGCTGTATGGAATAACAGAAGGATCATTTCTGGAATAGTCAAATAAATTCCACTTTATACTGCTTTACCATCAGATCTCCTCTAGAAGATCTATTTCTTTTACCATTTTAATTAAAAAAAAAAAGAAAGGGAAGAAAATTAAAGCAAGATCTATGTGGGGGAGGAAATAGGTGACTTTAAATATGCTAACAGAATAAACATCAGACAACAGAAATTTATTCCTACAGTGAAAATTAATAAAAAGGAAATTGAGACAGCTGCACAGTCCAAAATTGGCACTGATTTTCAGAGAAGGAATAGGATCCCTTAAACTCTTACTAAATGGCTCAGGAATCCTTGGCAAAAAATCAAACAGTTTCTTAAAAAAAATTGCTGTAATTTAACACAGTATTTATAACAGAGCAAAGTGACACAAGCTTACACTCCGGGCTGAAAACTGAGACACACAAACAAAAGGTACAGTTAATTAATCTTTCCTTGGACAGCATGTCAGAAGCCCATCCTTCTGGAAAAAAAAAAAAAAAAAAAAAAAACACAAAA
>VZRN01005540.1:3313258-3354892 GCA_013397935.1 Dasyornis broadbenti
CAGAAAAAAACCCGAAACTACATGTTTGCTCCTATAAAAAAGATGAGAAACTTTCATAATTATTTTCTTTGAGTTCAAGATCTACCACCAAAATATGGGATGGCAGAAGATCAGCACACTGAAGAAGGGTGGGAAGGAAGGGAAGGTGATTTTTATTTGAATGGAATAAAAAAAAAAATAATTTCTGTGGCTATCTTCCACAGAATCCTAAGAACAATCATTATAAATGCCATTAGATCCCTATAAAATGCAACTATCTCTGGGCCATGGAAGGGACCACTTTCATTAAGAAGTTACTAGGAAGTAAAATGAAAGCATCTGCCCTGCATCCCATCAGGCATAAATTCTAAATATTCTAGGACCAGCTGAAGAGCTAGCATGCAAATTGAGAGGAAAATTTCATGTGTGTCAGCTTTTCCTTAAAATTTTAGAATCAGTGGGAAGTTTCTCACTGTAGGAGTATCACAGCTAATTCAATTTATACATATACATATGTTAGCATAATACATTTTTAAAAAGTGGCAGCTTTCATAATCTACCCTTGATTCAGCAAGACATTTTTATTCCAGGATGAAGTGTTTCAGTTCCCTAAATTCAGCCCAATCTTGTTACAAGTCAAAAGTATTGTTCTGTGATTTACATAAAAGCATTTCCACTGAACTAAGCAGCAACTGACAGATCGGGTAAATGGGTTCCAGATAACATTTAAATAGCTGTGCTAATTACACCACACCGAGATAGGAACATGATCCCTTACTCAAATCCTCAGAGTAACCATCCAGAACACCGAACAGAAGAGAAAAAAAAAAATAATAGTGCAAGTCATAAGACAGCATGTAAAGGAATTTAAAAAAACCCAAACATTCTGCTTTAAGGAGGTAATCTCAACTAATTAGATGCCATAATGATCTTCTCACAGTCTGTTAGAAGAGAGTAGTAGCTAATAACTTCACAGATTTCCTCCAATCCTTTCACCAGGAAGGAACTGCAGTTTCTAAGTCATTACTGCTCTGTCATCCTGGACCACTGCCAAGAATGTAGAACTTCAGGACACCTGTCAATTAATACATTCCTACTGAAGTCAGGCTCGTCTGCCAAATCAATTTAAAATTAGTGATCACAAAAAGAATTCAGACCAAAAAAAACACAGCAAAATTAAAGTTAGAAGTGACTTCCTAAAGGACAACAACCTTCAACAACAACAACAAAAATTATCAAGAGTTGTGTCTCTGCTGAAGTAACTAAACACATACTTTGGAAGACGAACTACATAATGTTAACAGACCTTTTTCCATCCCTAACATCTATGGTACAGAGTAGTACATACAAAAATGACTGGCCACCTGATGGACAATTGTGTGTGAGAGTCAGATCTAAAGTTTATCTCTAATCAAAGCTTTCTGCAGGGGTTCTCAGTCTAAGTACGGGCTTCTCATTGATTTTCCTTTATCCCCAGGATGACTACTTCTAACTCAAAGTTGAAAAATATGAAGCTATGCATTGAACCAAGAAATCTGGGTACTATATATATATGTGTATGTATATATATATATATATATATATATGTAACATCAAGGCAGAGGTGCAATTACAATTTAAAGAAACCAAAAGATTTCTGAGCAAGTACAAAAATGGTATTTACCTGAGTTCAAGGATTATAGTGGGTTCTGAGGGAGATGGGGAGAAAAGGGGAGAAATTAAGGTAGTCACATGAAAAACAAAACATCAGTTGTCATTGACTTAAATCTGGTTTGATCAAAAATCAAAGGGTACAGCCAAGGAAGCTCTAGATTCAACAAGTAAAATTCCAACCAGAGCAAAATCAACCAGAAGGCTGCAATACACTCACACACGGCTGAGACATTCCTATGGTTTTATGTCAATCTTCCACCTGCTAATTCTAAATTATTGCACAAACCTTGTGACCATTCAATATTCCAGAAAAAATTAAAAGCATGAAGGAAGAAAACTCAAGTTCACACTGAAGACATTTTTTCCACTGAAGTCAGAGAAAATAGGAAAGAAATTATTAGTGTGCAAACTGTGCTGTTGACTAATAATGACACTGGCACACAGAACACATCAGAGAACCAAACTGAAGGGCAAAGCAGCCCATGCGTAGAGCCCCTACTTTAGCATGGCTGCCCTTCTCCCCAGCAACTGTTCTGCAGATTTGCTTCCCTTGGATTGAGGAAAAAAAAAGTATTTGTACCTCGGGGTCTAGTCTGTGCTTACCCAGTCATTTCAGGAAATATGACCCTGAACTTCAAAGTATTGTCCTGTTTTTCTGGTAACTTCCAATAGTTTAAGCATGTCAATTTCTACTCTGTTTCATGAACAAGTCAAGTAATTAGAAAGAAAGTGTTAATGCTTATAACCTTTTTTTTTTTAAACCAAGGCTTATACAACCATCACTATCCAAATTTTAAAAGTTTCTCCAGTCTCATGTAACTACCAAAACTAGGGACCAAACCCTGCAGTAAGGTTCAAATGACATCCCATCATTTCATGTTTTTGATGAGCACTACTTGACAAGCAAATCTTTTCAGTGACACAAGGGGGAACCACTTCCCATCCCCAACAACCTAAAAAGCTATTTCTTGCTCTTTCTTATGGCTGCCAGTTGGGACATATGAAAACATAGGAGGATTAACATGAAACGTGAAGGGAAATGGATATTTTATTTTTTTAATTTTTTTTTAACTAATCCAGGTGTTGAAATAGGATTTTATGGAGCAACTATTCCTAGTGGTTCAAATCAGTAAACATGAGTCCAAATTGTAAAGCAGATATCAACATATATAATTTAATCCTACTCCCTGAAACCTTACCCATATTTGATAAGAGGAATAGTCTGAAGCTAAAAACAACACAAACACCAGCAACATCTCCTTCATTACATCATGTATAACTGCTGCAAGGAAAGCAAACAGAGCAAGCATAATGCTGGTGTCTCCCAATCGCTGATCGTGCACTAAAATTTGGGGGATTTATATCATCTAGCTTTGACACCACCCTCTTTCTACTACAGAGGGAGTCAGAACAAATTACATTAGGCTGTATATGTCTGACTTACAGGTTTCCTTGCTTATGTTAAAGGATCTGCATCAAGTATGCCCCAGCTTGTTAAAATACATCTACTTCTCAAGAGTCCTTTTTTCCAAAGAGGGCATTCTTGATGCTGCCCACCAAGATCTCCTATATCCTTACAAGGTATTATACCTGCAGCACTAGAGACAGTCCATCTTTCACAGAAAAATAAAGGTCTTAAACTCTTTCATCTGTCTTGTAAGTATATTTCAGTGCTGAAAATAGCATAAGCTGTTCATGCTTATCTTCTAAATTAAGCCAATGAACCTTGGCATGGGCCCAGTGGAAGGACATAATATCCAAGAGACCACACGACCTGATTTATACAGCAAAACCTGCATTTGAAGTACTCAAACATTATTTTTTTAGCTCTGAAACCAAAACAGCCTGGTAAGAACAAGTACTACTGCTGAAATATCTTCGCTCTTCCAGTTTTCTTCCCTTCAAATGACAAGTTTCATCTGTTGGATCTTGCTGATCTTGGTGATAAATCTCAGCGTGAATTAAAGGAACTTCTAAACTGACCGTCATAAACACGCTTTGGCTTGAAGGAATCTCTGGACATCTCAGGACTAGACCTGCCCGGTGCAAGGTGGTGGGAAGAGTCTGGCAGCCCCCATTAGGTTGTTGATGATCACAATTAATTCCATCCTCAAACTAATTTTTCCAGAGGGAAGAAACCCAGCTTTCAGCCTCTCCCTATATGTCAAAGTAGGATCATCACCACCCTGAAACCACTACCTGAAAAGAACAGACATAGTAGGCTTAAATGAGTATTTATCCAAGAGGAAAAAGAACAGATCATCTCATCATGGATGGAGCTAAAAGCTTCTAATAGAATTTCTGGTGAAAAAGTCAGCTTTTGCACAGTGGGCAACATTCCCAGGAACTACATGAAAATTTCTGATTATAAGATCAAGGTGTCATATCTTTGAAGGACAGTATGAATATTTATTTAAGTCTCGTGGGAGACAGACACTTCAGTTAGACTGTTTTTCTATCCTCTTAGGAATAGCGCTTGAAAATGAAAATTATTTTTAACTCCTATTTGAAGTATCTTTTATTTCGAAAACTTTATTACCACCTAGGTATCCAAACCCAGGGTTTCTAGAACAAGCCAACATCCAATTTAAGATAAATGCATGACGCAAATGAGTGAGGCAATAAAATCTTAAAGAACAACTTCAGTGCAAGTCTCAAAACCCAAAGTCTTTTTTGGAAAGCTACTAACGAACTAAGAAAAAGTGTACTGCAAAGACACGTAGTGCTAACAAATATACAGGCTGGAGAAAAACATCAAGCATCAGCTGGCATTTGTATTCTTCTACCCTTAACAGCAGGTTTTGGAAAACAGATTTGTTTGAAAACTGAACCAAGGCAGTGATTACAAATGGTGGTGTGATGCTGCTAAAGCTCTCAACCTTCATGGTGAAGCACCTGTGCTATGTATCTCCCTTTTATAAGCCACCTCTAGGAGAGAACCATGAAGGATCTCTTGATCCCCACAGTATTCTACTAGATAGCTTTAAAGGATTTCTTTAGTAATTCTGAAGCCCAAGCATGGCAAACTTTGGAGAGTGCACGATTCAAGTGCATTCCCCAATACTTTACTGAACACCTGAGAGTCTTTGCTGTTACCACTAGATGTGGAGAGACATTTCTACCTCTCCTAATCTTGAGGCATCAGCTCTCTGCTCAACATACACAGCTTCCAAAAGGGGACATACTGTTACAGAGAGTGTTACTGATACAGAGAATGTTCCAGGAGTCTTGCTCTTCCCAGTACTCAGATTCTCAGTTTTACCACAATTCTGAGTGAGGAATATTTTCTTGTTACCTAGTCAGCCAGGTTAAGATATAACACAGGCAAAAATCTGTGTCTTTTGGCAGGACAGAAAAAAAATACAAGATAGAAAACCATAAGAACAACAAAAAAAATAATCGAAAGTACAGAAGAAAGAAAACAACAACCAAAGAAAACCCCCATGTGTTATCCTATTAATAGTAACCCCACAGTTTCACAGTCAGGTATGAGCTGAAAAATGGCTGGTCATGCCTGACCCCTTACATCTCACACTGGGTCTGCCCCCACTTTCCAACATCCTCCTTTCCACCAGCGCTCAGAGCACGCAGTGAGTCACTGAGGCATTGATCCAACAGAAATCAATTTGGTTTTCTTCTGGAGTTAGTTTTCAACTCGGATCACCAGGCTGATCCAACTCACCATGGGGCCATGCAATTGCTATAACCAATCCACAGAAATCAGCAGTCAAGAAGTCAGAGGCCCCACACCTCTTGTAATAGCACAATCTTAAAATAAGCAGTAAAAAAAAAAAAAAGAAGGTCTCTCTATTCATGTGACTTGCTGTACAATCAATCTGAATCTGATCGATCCTCCTAAACATTTCTCAGTGAACACCCATTAAATAAAACCTTTCCGTCCAGAGGGAAAAAAACCACCACAACAACATGCCATCCAAAATAAAATAATTTTTTTCCCTTCTCACTAATTTCCTCCTCACCCAAAATATTCTGGCCATTCTTCTTAACTGAAATGTTTCATTTCCTCTCCTTGGAGATGCAAATGTCTGGATTAGACCAGATGTCATCTCCTGCACTTGACTACCAATAATAATATTACAACAAATGTTAAGATGCTTCGCAATTTTTCTACTACTTGGTACTCAGTTTGTACGCAGCCTCTCCTGGTCTACTCTAACTTGTTTTGGGTATCAGCAAGCAGAGTAACATACATAGCTTTTTCACAGGCTCACAACTGCACACACAATGATAAATTTAACAACAGTGGCAAATTGTTTAATCCCAACAGCTCCCATTTAGGGACAATGCAGTCATTTAGCACTATTTCTCCCAAGATTTCAGTTCACCATTTCTGTCTTTAAAAGCAATTAGAAACTCTTTGCCTAGCCTTTCGCCATCAAGCGTTATGTCTTCCAAAATTGTTATATTGATGTTGCATTCCCAGTTTAAATATAGATGGTATGCTTATGAGACATTAGAAGGCTCCTTTCCCTCTTTTAGCAATCCCCTTTTTCCCATAATACAACATGGAAGAAACAAGGAGTCTGTCAATTGCTCCCTTCACGTGACAACTCTTGTAGACTATATAACTAATGCTTTAGGCGCAATTAACAGAAAGCACCTGATGACCATTTTCCCTGGATGAACAAGACTTTAAAAAAATTTAAATAAAAAAAACAAATGCCTGGATTTCTTTACAGATCATAATTACAGTAGACGGCCATTAACCTGCTTACCTACCCTTAATTTTTTTAAAATGAGCTCATCTTTCTCCTCCCTCATCCATTCTTCTCCCAGACTGCAGCAATAACATGCTTTTATTCTTTCCTTTTGATTGCCAAGGCCTTAAACTAATTATTAATTGAGAATGTATCTAAAGGATCTGAATGAGAAAGTTGGAATTAACCCAATTGCTTCTTTCCCCCTTTTATTTTGCATATCTTAACACTGGGTGTACCTGGTAGCACTGTTGAAAACAGCAAACGTGTTGTTTTCTTTTCAAAGGCAATTTTGCTTGGGCAAAAATATGCAACAGTGAAAAACATCATGGGGAAAAAAGGCAAGTACTCTGGAAAAGGCCTCAGCTTTGAGTGAAAGCCATTAGCTAGCAAGCTGTCTACAGCCTAATTCTCTCAACAACTTTGCTGTCCTGTTGGAGAATCCTGCAGCAAACGGCATCCTGCATTTAGGAAACCAGACAACTGACACTTAATCAAAAGGCTTGTCCTTTAGAGAGGCTAGAACGGCATGACCTGACACTGCCTGCTGGTGCAGAGCTGGCTGCTTGTACAGCTCCGACTCATCTTGTTTCCAGTTGTTAAATTACATTAACATTAAAGGACAGCTAAAAATATATTAAATATTTTCCTACTACTTTTCCATGCAAGCAAGTGCTATAGTTACAACAAGAGCAATGTCCAGGCAAATGCTTAGTAACATGGGGGGTGGGGGGGAAAGTCCAGGAATCCCTCTAGCACATTCCTGATCAATAATGCAACGTTTGGATTGCAAATGTAGAAATAATTTTATTTTTGTTTCACTGAACTGATGCATTTCTTATGGTCAAAACAGGAAAATATTTATAGTTGCAAAAACGGTCAAACAGATCTCAGCTATAGTTTGAACTCACTTCCACCACAAATTTTTGCCTATTTTTTTTTCAAAACACACCAGAACTTAGCAGTCTGCCTGTGACACATTAAACTCCGACAAATTCACACTGTTAAAGATAACCCACAAACGTAAAACAAGGAAGACCTGTTCGAAAAACCCGATAAGCAACGTTTAAACACATTGACAAGTGAATCTTAATTAATTAAGGATCTCAAGGTCTCTATCGCCATCTAGCGAAAACTGCCCGCCATTACCACAGTCCCCTTAGACGTGTTCCCCGGAACAACACACGCCGAAAACTGCTGGATCCAGCCTGTCCATGGCCAGGGATGTAAGCTCTGCTACATTTCTCTTCTGTGTCTGAAGGAAAATAAAGATCAAGCACTGGCCCGTATCTTGCTAAAGCTGACCGAAGAGAACTGAGCTTTCATAGATTACACTGGCACAGAATCATAGAATTGTTTGGATTGGAAGGGAGCTTAAAGAACAATAGTTCTATGATCTGACTTTCTATGAATGAACTTTGCACATAGTATTTAATACTTCTGCCATCAAAATGAAGTGAACATGTGAATTATATTAGCAGAACTTGACAAGTTCACTAACATAGTCACACACAAGTTTTTAAATGGCAATGTGCAATTATAATTATTTTTAGTCAACATAAGGAACCCCATGGCAGCTTCACTACTTTTAGGGCACCAGCATCTCCAAACCACAAAGTTAAGAGTCCAGGAGAGACGGTACTCAGCACTTGGCATCAGGTGCTTGAATCTTCGCACAGCTTCAGTGGAAAGGTTGTCAGTCACAGTTGAAAAGCATTAATTTACAGGACTCATCAAAACTCATTCTCAGCTACATTAAAACTTAATGCTAGGATGAGCTTTAACAACTTCAACATGAAATACATATTTCCCACTTTCAATTATTCTGCCAAGACTTACGATTGAACTGTAATTGTGTTAGTGCAAATATTAAGTTCAGTTTTCATCCCACACAGTATTTTTCCTACTTAGACTTCTACGAGCCTACCTGCATTTACTCAGGTGCCCTTGACAACAGTAAAAAAAAAAAAGGGTATTAATTGCAGATCATCAGAAAAGGCCATTTAAATTTAGACCATAAATTTTCCATAATAGTTACTTTTTAATTAACCTTTTCCCATAGAGAACCCAAACCTCCGGATACTTAACATTTACCTCTTTTATATTAGAACTAAGTGGTAAGAGGAAACCTGTGAATAGAAAGACTAATACAAAAATTTCAAGTAATTTAAAGTTTTTCCAGATTAGATATTTCAACTTAAAAAAAACCAACCAAAACACAACAGAAAACGAAGGTGTCCTCATGTCATCTTCTGCAGCAAAAATTCATGTGTGCAAAGGTTTGGCAGAAGCCAGCACAGGCCTAGCACCACCAGAATTTAAGAGGTAAGAAGTCCTTTCCAACCAAAAATCAACCATGTAAAAGAATCCCTCACTACTCCCTAGCACAATCTGTAGCACCTATTTAGGATTTCACCATTTCACCATCACTCTGGAACATAATGCAGGAACACAAGAATTTCATGCAGTTCTCATAACTGATACATTACAGACAAATAAGAATAAACTCTGTATGCAAACAAAAAGTATTTCCCCATCTTTTACAGAGGCCAAAAGCTTAAGTATCCACAGAATACCAAGTTTGTGGCAGATGCTCCACTGGACAAATGGAGATCATTAAAAAAAACCCAAACAAAAAAGTAGAATTCATTTTAAAATACCACTAGAAAATACAAAGCTATGATACTCAGCTGCTTTGCATGCCAACCTCATAGACAAATACATCAGAATCTTACAACAACAAACACAATACCTTAATAAAGGAAACATCAACTTTTGAACTCACATGGCTGCATGGCACATTTGCATTTACCAAACTGGGAAATTATTTCTGAGTTAAACATGTGTAAGGTTAAACATAACTGGTTACATAAACAGGGAAGACAGCAAATGTGGGGCTCTCTCTAGAGAACTGTTTAGATAGGAAGATTTTTAAAACAAAGATGTGTTACCAGAAATAAAACACCCCCATGCAATTGAATTGGAGATTGTAAATTGGGTGTGCCCTAACATCACAGGGAGGATGCGCCTGTCAACAGGGATGTGACCTCATCCAGCTCCCTGATCAAGTAAAAGGCTGACCAGACATCCTGACACAACTGTTCTTGGCACCTCTGCAGACTCCTGCTTGGTATTCTCTTCTACAAGAAACTAATATGGAACATCATTATGTTTTAAGACAAGGTATATCAGTGATATGTTTTGAATCACTAAAGATTATTTTTCCCACAGGGACAAAACTGATGTGGTCTGCATTGAGCTATCATCCTAATCAATAGCAAGAGTAATTTTGCCTATAAAGTCAAGAGCAACTCTTAAAATAAAATCTGAGGCTAATGAGAAACTTCATTTTAAGGAACAAACAGTTTCTGGAAATAAGCACTGATACATAACTCATTGCCTCCATGATTAATCAGCCCTATCATAAACTTTAGGATTTCAGGAACTCACCATACCAGGCCACAGGACAGTCTGGCTAAAAGCAAGCTCATCCAACGTATACCATCAAATCAAAGACTAACCCATCAAGCAGAACTGGAAATTCAAGGAAAATGTGAAAGCAGCCTTGATTTTTTTTTTTTGTCACCACAGTCTTGCCCATTGAAACCAAAGAGTTTCACAGTACAAGAAAGAAAATCTTAAGAGTTCTGAAACCAAAAGCAGGTTCAAGAACAAAAACATTCTCCTATTCAACAAAAAAAAGGAGGTGGCTTGAATTCAGCCTTTTTACATGTGTATATAACCTATTTAATGACTTACCTCTCTCCCCTTATGTGTCACCAAAGCAGCCAAAGGCTTGGCATAGAATCTGCTGTAGGAAAATCCCAGGCAGCCATACATGCTGTTAGCAGTGAGTTTCAAAGCTTTCTGTCTGATATCATACTGAAAAGAAACACAACCAGTAAAAATGAGCCAACCACACCCATCAGAGAACAGAACTTAATGCTCACAATTACATTCACAGCTTTTTTATACAGTCTGCAGCAGTGATGGGCTACAAATAAAGCACATTACAATCACTGCTCACTACTAATCATCCCTATTCTGCAAGGCTGATCAGTGCACTTAACGGGTATGGGAGGAAAAAAAAAAAAATCAAAGGAATTCTATAAAACACACCTGTAAATAGAGGTCAGGATTTAAATCTGGCTGTTTCATTAACTGCTTAACATGGCGTCTTCTCTCCACCAGCTTTCTGATTTCTTTAGGCAAAATTCCCATTTCCAGAGATGGGTCTGGAAGCTCTGGAATTTCTTCCTCTTCCTCGGCCTGTCAAATGATCACCACTGTTTATCATTTTATTGCTCGAAGATTAGATGTTTATGCATTAAGTGAAAAGCTTAGGGGAAAAAAACCGAAACCACACAGCTTATGCCAATTCCTGCACAGTACCCAAAGCACAGTTTAGAACAAGCATGAGAGTTTTTTTGCAGTGTTTAACCGTATTACTTCACCCCTGCTGGGGGACAGGGCCTAAGTCTCTATCACTGTGGGAGAAACACAAAGAAGGCATGGACCAGTAGCAGGAAGATTCTTATTTTTATTAGAGTGTGCGTGTTATATATTTATGTACATACATTTATATAAATCCAGATAAATAACACACACACACTCTCTCACTCTTAGGTATATATAGATAGATACAAAAATATAAAGAAAAGTACACACACAGCAATTCTTTCTGTGCTGAAAAATCCATCCCTTTTTTATCATCACGCAAGTACTTTTGGTGTTCAGTCCTGTCAAAAGGAGCACATGCTCTGTAGAGCTGATATTTTGAATCATACAACTGACAAATATGAAATCGACCACAGCAATGAAACAAAAACTCCACCCCAAGCAACTCTTGATTGCAGCAAAACAACCACATAGCAGAAAGCACCAATTCTTCTTAGCATGACTGAAAAAAGGGTTGATCAGCAAAAATGGAAACACATTTCAAGCACAATGAAAGCAACAGAAACGTACAAAGAAAGGGCAATAGAGACACTGTGAGGTTGGCAAGTTCAGTAAAGCAGTCTGGGGATAACAGCAACAAGAAATTACACCAAAGCCTGATTAAACATCACACAGTGAGAGAAATCAAAATGAGCTGCTTCAGGTTGAAGCACACTTCAGAAAGCAGGGCAAATCCAAAGACAGCTTGGAGGAACTTACTGACAGAACTCCTCATACTTGTCTCCACATTTCTGCTATTGTGTTGCTATTTCAGTTGTTACAGAACTAACTAATTCCAACCTGTGAGCTGATACCAGTGAAAAATAAAAGCCTCAGGTTTAACCTTTTAGATCTGACCAGCTCAATGCTTCAGTTCACAACACAGCTCCACCACCAAGTGTTTCAGCACAACTGAGGAAATGAGAATCTCCAGCCATGGATAAGCCAGAGCCAACACAGCTTATAGAACAGTACATGGAACTGCACCTTCAGGAGGTTTTTCAGTTGTGTGAAATATAGTTCAAACAGCGTGAATTTTTGTGAAGCTGGTCCCACAGCTGACATAGTCACAACATCACCCAAGACACACACATAGTTTTCCTGATGTCTAATAAGGCTTGAGCTCATAACTGTACTCTTTCCTGTAGAAAGCAGGAGACTTTTGCCTTTCTCCTTCAGGTATATTTGCATGAATTCTGTAGCAACTTTAGGAAGCCTCTATCAAGACAGGATGAAACTAGTAAAGGGGCTCAGTAAATTGCTAGGGAGGATGTGTGGCTGAAAAGGGTCACAGAGCCTCAGTACAAATCTTGTTACATGAGCATACCATGACTAGATGGGAGAGAACTTACCAAGATTCTACAAGAGTATTACAGAAAGGAAGGTGACAGAGACAAAATATTCCAAAAAGTCCCAACCCAAAACTTAATATGATACATCTTTAAACAAGAATCACTTTCAATGTGTGAGAAGGGACAAAAAAATTAAACAGTGGAAAAGAACACTTTCTTAAAGAGCTGATTCACAGAAAACACTCTGAAGTTAAGACAGTGTAACTTAAGCCACAAGTCAAAGCACACAAACCTCTGCCCTTTTCTGTGCTTCTGATGACAGTCGCTGCACTGTGGTAAAGCAGATGTTGAACTCCTGAATAATTGATGGGTACAAGCTGTTGAAGTCGAGAAGCAAAATAAACTTGTCATAAAAACCTAAAACAGAGTTTAAAACAAAAGTCATAATTACTCAAGTTTCCCAAAGGACTTCATATAACTCTACAATTAATACTTAAGTGACAGTAATACATTGTACCACATTTCCATAATCTGAATCCCCTAAGGCAGCTGTTGAGATGCACCACTGCCCTTTACAGAAAGCTGTCAGAAGTGGAACGATCCAACCCCATTAACTCACCAGAGTTGAACAGATAGCTTCTGTGTTACTATAGGACACTTGTACAGTTTTCCCCACAGAGAGGAGAAACTGAAAGAAAACTTACGTGTCCATCAGAAAATTATACATAGATATGCAATCCTAATTCCTCAAAAGAAGTAATTCCACAATCAATGTTGGGATATTTGTTGTATGCGACAACACTCCCCTCACAACCACAACACCAAACTCCCACAAACACAGATTCCCCACTGCAATCTCTCTGCAATAATATAACCTACCTGTCTCTAACTTCATAGAAGAAAGAAAATTGCCACATCTTACCGACTTTGGGATCCAAGACTAAGCCCCCAGTATATGCTGCTTTCTTTTTCCCTATCTTTGATTTATTCTGATCTTCAAAATCTTCATCTTCATCCACCTACATTTGGCATTTAAAAAAGTCATTATCTAGTCTCTAAGATTTCTGTAATGTTAGAGGAGTTATTTTTGGCAAGTCAAATACAAATTTGGGAGCCAGTGAAGATATTTTAAAATATATGCAAAGCATGGTGTTTTCATTATGATGCTTATAAAGCTCTCTACATGTCAAAACAGCATTCAAACCAACTCTGATAGGAAAAAATTGCTAACAAGAGATTACAAAGACCTTAAAGTATTGTCATCATTCAACATGGCACTAGAATGCCTTTTCCAGCTGGCTGTAAAAGTCCACCCTATGAAAAAAATCAACTCATGACCCAGAAGTGGTATGACTGCCCAATTAAAATGTTTGGTTTGGAAACAGAATGGCTAGGCTTGAATAAAATAAACAAAAATACTATTACTGACCTAAAGAATATTCAGGTATTTGTTATGTTGTAGTAAGAATTCTCCCAATTGTTCAATTCTATGCTGAATCTTTTAGAATTCCAGCACTACTTTGATGCAACAATACAATGAACAGAACTTACTGCTTTCAAGCTTGCTGTTGAACTTATTTAAAACTAAAAAGCAAAATCTAGTGAAATACAAATACTTTCTCTAATTTTAATTTGTTCACTAACAAACATCTGGATATTTCTATAAATACTGTTTACACTGGTATTACACAAAGGAATTTCTTTAATACCTTTGGGCATTTCACTCATATAAAATTATACTTGAAATACTGAAGATATCAAAATAACTGTACTATTAAACAACACAGATTATCTTCTTTACTGTTTCCCTACACAGACAAGTACTTATCTTATTTTAATTTTAAACTAACAGAACAACTGAGTTTCTACAGATCTTTGATGCAATGAAAAGGTTGTTACACTGTCCTGCTCTCATTATCAACTCCACACAAAAAAAAAAATTAATTAAGCGTATGCTGTAGCATTAAGTTTATCTAAGTCATGTTTAGGCTTGCACTCCCCCAGAATAGTAACATGCGAAAGACACAAGAGTGTTTGTTCCTTTTAGAATAAAAATTCATGGAAAGAGAAAAAACTGAACCCACCAGCTTCTGTGGAGGCTTTTTGAAAATTTGTTTGTCTGGCACTATATAGTCCTTCTCATGAAAGGCATGAAGCAGCAGGAACTCGTTGCGTTCAGATCGTCCGCCCATCATTGTCCTCGACTAAAGAGGGGGTGAAAAGAGAACTCAAAGCAAAGCACAAGAAACACTGACAGCAAAACAGACTAAGCAACGCCCTCTAACTATTTAAGTTCATCTAGCATTACTATTATTCTGTATCATCATCATGCACAAAACTCAAATGTGATATTTTTAAGGAAGTTTCACATTATTACTTGATTAGAACATTGAATTCTCCCACTCACACAAAATTTACAGCATCGTGCATTCTAAATTAGCGTTTAGAAATTAAACCCAGCAAATCAAACACAGAAAACATGGAACTGTTTTGAGGGGACAGTGGAGCAGGGTGGAAAGTAATAAAAATGTACCATGACATTCCCAGAGATGTTTGTTATCTGAAGAGCCAGTGGCAGAACATTCAGCTCACACATGATCTGGAGAATGAACTTGGCATCTATCCAGGTGTTTTCCAGCATGAACAGTAAGCGAGGAGAATCACTGTGAAAATAAGGAGCATGGCCTAGCAATGTAAAATTAATTTCCTTTGTACTCTGTAGTAGTTTAGACCCATGTGCTGTTCAGAACATGTGCTAGCTGCAGCACACCGCTGCTGAATTTTATAGCAAGTTTTTGTAATTGAAAAACCACCCCAAAACTCAGGCTTGCAGCTCCTGTTAGTGTGTCCACACCAATGCTTCCACAAATCAATCTGCTTCCCGCATAGTAAGTCGCCAGTAGCCACCACAAGTAGCTTGAAACATTATTTTGTCATGTTAAGACAAGTATTTAACTTTTCAAATACCAGTATGCTAAGTCAGCATCTCCATGACAAATAAGTATGCAGATGTAAAAATTTATGTCAGGGAACCAGTCCCTCTGCTTTCTAGAGAAGGATTAAAACCCCCAATCAGCAACGTACCTGTACATATTTTGAATTTCCTCTGGTAGAATTGTTACCTTCTCTGTTTTCAAAATCTGATGGACCAGTTCAGACAAATGGTAACTTTTGCAACGAATTAGTTCTTTAGCAGAAATTTCTACATCACAGATCATTCGACCACAGGCAGCATTCCTTTCAGCAAACCCTCCTCGACCCTTCATCGTATCACACAAGGAGAGAAAACCCAAATAAAATTAAACATACACACATTAACAAAAAACATCTATCCACAATATATGTTTATAGGACTCAGTCAAGTCAGTTGGTCACTAACTACTCAAATACTCTATTAAATACCAGTAATACTCCAAAGTTATAATTATGCCCTAAAGGAACCCATGTTTCCTTTCACTGTATGTGGATACTAAGAAATAAATAGTTAACTCTCACTACTAGTTATATCTTAACTCTTAAACTATAATGCTTTTTTTTTCCCCTTCAATCATTAGAATAGCCCCAACAAGAACCTGGGTGTGGATTTTGTCTTTCCTCCAAGGATACTTTTTGTAATAACAGTAGGATGAAAAAGTCACAAAACCACACAAAAATACTCATCTTGGCCTCTAGGAAGGACAGAACACAGCCATGTTCAGCACTTCAATATTCCAAGCCTCACACATTGTCCTCTGAACAAATAGGTAATAAGAACTACAGAATTAGCAGTTCTCTATGGAATGATTCACCCATCAATCCAAACTGCTTTCTCACTTTACAGTTACAGCAGACAAAGACTGTTACAGTAAAGACTATTGCAATTAACTTGTCATTACTATCATCTAGCTGAGATAAGTAAACTAAATTAGCCTAACTTGATAATCAGTTTATCCTAATACTATAATAAAAGTTATATAAACACTCATAATTTCTGATCTGGGACCCACAAAATTCAGCATGACCAACAGTCAAAATACATCAGTGTCACATTTACAATTCCTCAGAAAAACTAATTTATTTTTAATCACATGCAATACGAAGGGACTTAAAAGACTTAAGCAATCTTATTACCCCAAGCTTTGGCATATTAGACCTCCTCAGTCGACCTATCTTGGACCAGTGAGGGACTTTGCACAAATTAATTCTTTGAAGCAGCACTTCCAGATCAAATCCATAAATATTATGACCCTTGAAGCAGAAAAAATAACAAAAAAGGTTACAACAAACGCAAATTGAAAGACTTACTTTCACACACTCAGTATTCCTTTGCCCTTTGTGATTTTTTTCCAACTAATTGATGGCATTATCTCTCTTGTAGAAAGCACTTTCTAAGAGAACATTCATCAACAGTACTCATTAGTCTTAACACTAACAATGCTGTTCAGTAGAATACCAAACTCAGCTCTATAACTGGCTCATAGCACACACAGTACAGCTTCATGCTTTCATACCAGAGATTAGAATTTAAAGCTTTCCAGTCAAAACCCACAACATTCTTCATAGAGCTTATAAACTTAAGATAAATTTCTTTTCTCTCCATCTGTGAGAATCACAATAGTGACATCAAAACACTGTAATTTTTTTTCCTTTGATACTACAACAGGAACAGCTGTTAAATCTGGGTACCTTGCAAGCAATATTTACATATCAAAGCACTCCAGCAATATTTTAAGCAGTGCTAAATACATTGATGACACTGGTCTGTAACCTCAGCTGAAACCAAAATGCTACCCTGAGGAACCTGAATCAGTCAAATGAACTGCAGGTCCACCCTAGCAGGTACCTCTGTGCAATGCAACTCTGTGCTATAGAAGCAGCTCCTTAAAATGGGCAGCAGCATTTCAACAGCATTAGTTAAACAAGGTGCAAATTAAACTGCACTAACACAGCTCTGCTGTTTCCAGGATAGGAGCTCTCACACTCCTGCTACTGGCATCTTCAATTTTAAACCACTGGCTCCAGTGCTTCTTCTGATTGCTTCCCATAGCCAGCAAGGAGCTTAGGTCATAGGGCAAATACTGGATACCTGCTGCAGTGAGCTGAAAACCTCAGGAATTGAGTGCTCATTTTATCATATTCCCATTAGTTATTTGTATTTACCTACAGAAGAATAACAAGTTGTAACCAACCACAGATTTACAACCAACTTCAAATTGCCTTCAAAATTTTATTACGTCAAAGTCAGAACGGTACATTAATTAAACATAAAGAGAAAATTAGTAATCATAATAAATCCTCAGCTGCCAATACAGTAGAAAACATGAGAATGCTTATTACAGAACTTTGCTCAGATCAGATATGTATAGGTTGTTATTAAGATTTACAACATAAACACAAATTATATGAGCATCTGAACTGCAACAGAATCATAAGTACACCAAGAGTTCCCATTTTTCTAGAAAATCAGTTTTTTGTTGTGTTTTGTCTTTCTTAGTAAGGGGAAAAAAAGACTTATTTCAGGTATTGTGGAAATACTGCCTATTTTAGCTATTACTGGAAATAATAGCATGTATAAAATGCTGTCAGGGAAAATTCCGTATCATCTTTGTATCAAAATACACCTGCTGTCTTATAAGCAAACTCAATTCATAAGGCAGTCTAAGACAATCATTAAAAAGCCTGTAAGAGGACAAAAGAAAAAGAACAAAGCTGACCAACTGACAATATGCTTTAATTTAACTCTCAAAGTCTGAGAACTACTCACCACAACAACATCTGGGTCAATTTTGTGAATCTTTGCAAGGAAAAATCCCAGCAGTGTTCTCTCTGTTGCAGCAATTTCTATTTTAGCATTCTAAAAAGAGTAAGAGAGCACCTGATTTCAATGACCCAGTAAGTTTAAAATGGAAGTATCTCCTCTCCCTACTAGTTACAAAACAATAACAAAGCACCACAGAGTTCTGCTTTTCCTTCTGTAATTCAGGAATTTTTTTTTCTCTCCCATAGACATGGAAAGCTTTTCTCAGAGGCTTTTTTCCATTCTGCTTTTGAATGCAGGTGTTTAGTGATATTTTAAGAGCCTCCTAAGAATCAAGCACACTAGGAAAATGCTCCATATGCATCCTTCACTCACAGATTTACGATCACACAGAAATAGAGGAAAAACAAAAATGGGTTACTTTATTATTCTGTCAGCTCTCCCACCACCCTTTAGAAAGGATGTCTTCTAAATTTTGCCAGACTTTACTCTCCAAGGAAAGAAGAAACAAATTCTCCCGGTTTACTACGACTACACAGTCAGCTATAATGAAAATTAATCATAATTTTAGCCTCTCTACAAAACCTTTTCAACTCTCCTGTCTAACACCCCGTCTGTTTCAAGAGTACAATTAGCAGCAGTACTGAATCACGGAGAGCACACACCACTACTTTTACAAGCAACATAAAATAAATACCTGGATTTAAGTTTGCAAAGTAGAAAACTGATTAAATAATCATGCCATTCCTTTGACTATTTCTCTTCACAACTTACCAAAAGCACCATGAAGTTCATATTCTATAAGGTACTGCAATCAGAAGGGTAACAAAATGAAATTACCTTCTTTTTAATGGCTTCTTTGAAGTCATAAGGAAAAATGCAATCACTCAGTTTGGAAACAGCTGCAAAAAGTGATATTTGTACTTACACACAAGTTCTTCATTATACCCATAAGCATCCACTCACAACAAAGTGAGCTGAGGAAAACTGACCTCTAATTCTAAAACACCAGCTTTAAGTGAATACTGTCTTTAAGGTAACCAAGTAATTAGTAAAGCATTAAACAATATGAATCAGCCATATTTGAGGCTATCAATAGACATTAAAATATAGTCCACAGCTCCTGAAGAACTTCCTCTCACAAGCATTCAGCATTTCATCACTTCCAATCAGGGTCTGAATCTCAAAGTTTAGCTGATATTACTACAATGACACTGCTGCAAGACATTATTTTTCCCTAAGAAAACTTGTTTATAAATAATTCTGTTCAGAAGAACTGAACAGAAAAGTAAGTCAGTGACAGTAAATAAATGGTATAAATTAATGGGCAGGGAAAGATAGAGTAAAACCAAGAAAAATTACTGGAAACTGTATAGGGCAGGGTTACTTGGCATCATCTCAAACTAAGATGTTTTACAGTTAATTATTTGATAAAAAGTCAGTAACCAGTGAAGTTAAAAATGGGGAGAAAAGCCCGTCCGGGA
Source organism: Dasyornis broadbenti (assembly GCA_013397935.1). Taxonomy (NCBI): domain Eukaryota; kingdom Metazoa; phylum Chordata; class Aves; order Passeriformes; family Dasyornithidae; genus Dasyornis; species Dasyornis broadbenti. The sequence goes on from VZRN01005540.1 coordinate 3,332,559, forward strand.
GTTGAAATTTTGTCAGTTGTCTATTTTAAGCCATTGTTGCTGGAGTGACAGAATGAAGTAAAAATTAAAATAAATAAATAAATAATATAACCCATCCCACAACCAAAGAACCGAAACATAACAAAAAAGAAAAACCTCAGAATTAGTTCTTTTTCTACTCATAAACTGTTCCAAGTACATACCACAGAAATGTGTTTGAAAAGGAGGCTGAGGTGGAGCCTTATCCAAAGGAAATTTCTGATGAACCAGAGCTGCAAGAGCCACAACCTATACCAAGGAGATACAGAACACACAACCTGGTAAGCATGACTACTGTCAATACTCATTTCTTCCCGCCTTTCTTTTTTTTAAGAATTCCTCATCTCTTTTCACTTGTTTCTACAACAAATCTTCCTTAAATTAATTCCAACTGCAAATAGTTAAAAAGAAAAATGTTATTGATTGATCTCAAGGAAAATGTAATAGTACTTGCTCCTAAAAGATTATGTTTTAAATTTGAGAGGAAAAATAATTCACTTTGAAAAACTTCTACTTTATCAGTTTTTGTTCTGAATCTGACCAGACCCCACAATTTAAAGGATTCCCTATGGAGTGCAGGGGAAATGTGACTGAGGCAGAGAAGCCTTGCCTCAGGAAGGGCTGCCTCTAAGCAAGCAGTCAGCACTGCCAAGAAGCCAAGAGGATTTAGTGTATGGAAGTCAGTGGCTTTACTGATGCTTTTAATTGCTTTGCTGGCAGGATGGCCTGGCTCCCCAGACATTGGTCAGGAAAACCCAACAGAAAACAATGCAGACAGGCTTTAAAGAATCTTGGCAAGCACAGTCCTGTTGGTACCTTGTGTATGCCCCTTTATGTTGGCCAGAAAACACAAATTTTCCATTCTTCCACCAAAAAACTTCAACTTCACCAAGAGGAATACTTCTGCTTGAAAAATTTGCCACCTATTACCAGAAACAACTATCTTATCCTATTTGTGAATACTAAATCTCTTCCAAGTTCAATGAGTTATGTTAAAAAAAAAAAAGGGCCTCAGTACATGTTGTGGTCTGCAGTCCACAACTGAGAGTGGCCACCTACATCTCTCCTCCGTTCTGAGGAAAGATCTTATAACAGATTAGCAGGTGCTCTAAGATCAAGACCAAATTCCCATTTTAAAATGAGTTTCATTAGCAAAAAGGTCTGGTCTTTTTACCTATAACCTATGATTAGATCTAGCAAAATAAATAAATACATAATTTTAAAATAATCCATTAACAGCAGTTCTGAGGCAATCTTATTTTTAACTATGAAGCACAACAGACAAAATAGATGGTTTGAAAACATACACAGGATCCACTGTCACAGCAAACATTCTCACCAAGCAGGCCCCTAACCCAGAGTTCTCAGGCTGGTGAGACCCCAGTAAAAATTTCTTTGAAAAGCCCAGAGCAGAGAAACTTTTTTCAACAGTAAATATATTTAAACATGCTTTATGAGGCTCTTCCAAGCCTTAGAAAATTTTTAGTATATCCCAAAGAACAAAAGCAAACCAAAATGAGAGTAGATTACTTACCTCATTCTGGTGCGTCTTTGGGTTCTGAATGGTCTTCATGCTGAAGGACATGACCACCAGAGGAGGAGGAGGAGAAAGATCTTTAGCCACATTCACCAAGCCAGGCTTCATGGCCATAGCCTCAACTTTACACCAGCTGACTGGCTGATTTGAAGGCTCTGAGGAAACAACACAAACCACCTCCATTCTTCTGGGAACCACAGACAAGGCTTCTCTAATGCCATTGCTGCACAGAGCACATCCTTTTAATATTTTGCCCTGGTGGGATAGTACACACTAATCCTGCTCAGCTTTTGGTAATTCTCTGGGCCCTGACTTCCCAGTCAGCAGAAGCTCTTTAACAGCAAGTAAGAGAGAGAAGACTTGGATTGTGGTCTGCATAACTCAAAAAGTACTTCAAGCAGCTTTACATAGAGTCATCCTTACAGGTATCAGCTTGTCAGTGGCTGAGGAAGCTGCTGAAGAGGAGAATCTTCCTGGTGTCAGAGTTCATACAGTCAATTCTACACTGGAAGTGCCCCAAGGAGACCGCAGTAATAGATGTAGCTTTTGTCCAGTATGATCAACATCCCCATGTTCATGGGAATATGCTGCACACATTGAATAAAGGGCTCTTACCAAGCCAAAATAAAACAGCATAACCACCTGTAGGTGCTGCATGCCATTCATGAGGCAGAAAGGATTTAAAACTAAAATGGCTCCACACTGCAAACTTTTCCAAGTGTCAGGAAAAAATTAAAAAACCCAAATCCAAAAAAAAAAAAAAAACAAAAAAAAACCCCCCCAAAAAAATCACAAACAAGCAACAAAAAAATCTAGCAGCAGTTTGCTCTTAAAAATATATGTTTGCAGAAAAAATACAAATCTTAAGTTATCAAGAGTAGAAAGATGAGTCATTTTTAAATCAAGTAAGTTTAGCTCAGTATACATGGCATTAGAGTACGCATCAAAAAGCAGCTGCTAGGCACTGCACAGTTCCCTCTCACAGTCACTAAAAGGTATAATCTCATCTATGCAGTGCAAAACTTTATATGGATAGTTGTCACTCAAAAAAAGGACGAATAAGTTATAATTTGTACTAGATAACAAAAACTAAACCAGTAAGTTGCAAGGGTAATGTAAAAAATGATAATTCATCCGTACAATTAAAATTCCCATCCTCCCTTCGATCTATAATTATGTGTTTCCTAGTAACCAGGTATTTCACATGCAAACCACCATACGTGGATTTTTTATTTCCAGCCAGCAGGGTCCTTTGATCTTCTGACTCATCAAGAGAAGTTCCAGGCTAGAGGTGTTAGTTCCAAACACATGTGAAAACGTTTGTCCCTTCAGATCTTGGGGAAGCCGAGGGCATTCAGCCTGACAAGTAACATAGAGCAGTGAGTCATTTCACCCCACAGAAGTCTTCACGGCTGACAGACCATATTCACACAGCACCTTAACAAAACCATACAGTACCTGAAATTACCATCATTCCCCACAAGCAAAGCCTTAACCCATAACACCTTAATTGAGGAAATCACACTATAGGCTCCACTTAAAAATCAGGACAGTAATGTAAAAACACACTGAAGTTAAAGTTCTTTATCCATACTGGATACATCAGTCAAGACTACAACAATGTTCAATGACCATTTTAATGTAGAAACTGCTCATATTGTAAACTTAATTAGATAAGAAAGTAAGTCATGATATTTTGTCAGATTAATTATACTCACCGAATATTTAACTTCTAGATATTCAGATTTTGCTGGTACATCCGGAATCTCAAAAGCGTAGTATTTTTCTACTTTCTATATAAAACAAAGGTATTATATTACCAATTCTTCAACTCATTATAACCAGCTGAAGATAGTAAGTATATTTCAGTGCCTGTTTTTAATCTCTATATGTTTTCTCAGCATGAAGAGTTTCTACCAAATTGACTTGCAAGGACATTTAACCACTACCAAAAAACCACCTGGCAGTTAAGCAATCTCAGAAATATTCTTTAAATTCACAGCTCTCAGACATACTCATGAGAATTGATGGCTGCAGACCACTGCAATTCCCAAAATGGCTGAGATGGAAAGGGATCTCTAAGGATTTCTAGTCCAGCTGCCTGCTCAGAGCTGGGTCAATTACAGTGGGTTGCTCAGGGTTCTCTCCAGCCAAATTTGAATATCCCCAAGGATGGCAACTCCACAGCCTCTCTGGGCAACCTGTGCCAGTGTTTGATATCCCTTACAGTAAAGCTGTGGTTTATGTTCTGAAAAATTTCTTTTGTTTCAAATGGTATCTATTGCTCTTGTCCTCCATTGGGCACCAGCAAGAAAAGTCTGCCGGTCATCCTTACTCATACTCACCAAGTATTTATAAGTAATTATAAGATACGCACTGCCAATCCCTCACCCTGAACCTTCTCTTCTGCAGGCTGAGCAGTCCCAGGTTTCTCAGCCTCTCCTCACATGACAGATGCTCCAGGCCCTGTAATTATCTTTGTAGTCCTATTCTGGATTTGTTCCACTAGCACACGTTCACACAAGGGAGCTCAGCTGAACACAGCACTCCACAAGTGCTCACCAGGGCTGCAAAGGGGAAAGGACCAACTCCTGACACTTGCTGATAATGCCCGTGGCACTCTTTTCCCCAAGGGTATCTGAGGTTATTTCAGTCTTCATACAGGACCATTTCTTTTTTTTTTTAAATTTGATGGGATTCCCATAGGTTGTAAGATATATCCAGCCTGTCAAAATTCCTTTGACAGCACATCCATCTGGTAGATCAACTTCTTCTGGTTTTGTCTGCAGACTTGCTGTGCGGTCTATGCCATCATCCAAATCATTAACACAGATGCTAAGCAGGCATGGATCCAGGTTCAACCCTTAGGGTGCACCACTAGGGACTGGCCTCCCCATGGATTTTGTGCCAGTGATCACAACACTTTGAGCTCAGTAGGGCAGCTGGTTTTCAGTCCACCCTGCTGCCCAGTTTGTTAGCCCACACTTCATCAGCTTCTCTGTGAAGATGCTTAGTAAGGCTGTCAAGACTGCCTACTATAAGTCAAGATAAACAACAGTCACTGCTCTCCTCTAGTCCCCCAAACCAGTCCATCTCTTCCCAGAAGGCTACCAGCTTGGTGAAGCATCATTTCCCCTATGTAAGTCCGCACCAAACACTCCCAAGCACCTCCTGACATTGGTGAGTTCCCTCTGCATTCAGGGGTGCATCCCATCAGATCCCACATGCTTTTATCTGCCCAATTTGTTTAAATGTGCCTTAACCTAACCCTCCTCCTCTGAGGACAAGTTTTCTTTGCTTCAGGCTTTCCTTCTGGTCTCTTGGGCATCAGAGATTGTTAAAGGCTGGACTTAAAAATAAAGACCAAGGTGAAGAAGACATGCAGTACTGCAGCTTTTTCCATGACCTCTGTCCCCACATCTCCTGTCCCTTTCAGCAGAACTTTTCTCCTAGTCTGCCTGTATCTACAGAAGCCTTTCCACTGGTCTATGTTGCCCTCACCAGAACCAGATCCAGATCCAAGTGGGCTTTGGCTTTCCCTTCTCCACCATGATGTCCCATTAGTCTGTCCTCTAATCCTGAGCAGTTCCTTGCCCACGTTCAGGCAGGGCTCCATGCATTCCCATTGCTCTAATACACAAAAGGGCCTCCTTTTCCTTGGTATCCCAGCCTGTCTTAACCACATCCCATCCCATCATATGTCTGTGATCTCAGACAGCTTGTATCCTTGTAACTGCACAAAGCTCCTCCTTTTACACTGCACGCTTTTGTGTACCAGCACTTCAGAGAGGAACCCAAGAGAGATGATTTCCCAACCATCTGACAGCTTTTATTACATGCTTAGAGCAGATAATTTCTGTGACACTACTGTATTTTTCATTTTAAGAGACTTGGGTTTTACTAGAAAGTAGTCAAGTTTGTTTATGTATCTCTAATGAAGACAGTTAAAGAAATCTGAAGTTCAGCACAACTTTATTGAAAGTTAAGTATCACTTCTGCTTTCTTCAAGAACAATAACAATTTTCTGCAACACACACCACTTTTCAGTTTCTAAGAATAACTACCTTCATTTTCCAAATAATTAAAATATCCTGTGCAACAGTGCTCTGGGACCTGCTGAAATACCATGCTCTACCCTGTAGTAATGTGTGTTCTTCCCTATAGTACTTTACAAACCATCTGCACCACTGTTACATAATGTTGTTATATTATGCCATAACTATGCTAGCACATTACTATAGGAATTTCTAGAGGCACCTTAAATTTAAAAAAAAAAAAATCACATTTCTCACTGGACAATGCACTACTTTCACCACTTTATACACAAACTCAGTGTAATATGCCATTAGAGGTTTAATAAGAAAAAGCAAAATCACCATAAATGGGAAAAGAATTTACAAATTAACAAAATACATGCACAGTTAGGCAAATTTGAAGGATTTTTCTTGGGGGGTTGGATGGCTGGTTTTTCTCCTTAAATTAATAGCATCAGCAATAGTTCCCTCAGGGTGCTACAACAAGCAATTAAGCTTGTTACTTCATGTATTACTGCAGTTTTAAGGCTGCAAAGCCTGGGTAGGAGAGGGGCCTCTGCTATGAATAGGAAACAGAGAAATCCAGAAACTACTATGGCATCAACAGTTTCATGGAAACAGAAGTGTAACAACTTGGTACAAGAGCACCACTACGAAGCCAGATCAGGATTGCAAATTACCATGCAAATGTGGATCTGAACTGCTGAGCCACAGCAGCACCTCACACGAGCAGATCAGAGCTGTAACATAATAGATGGCAATGCACTGCTTTTAACATGTATCACTGGTGTATCACCCCCCCCTTTTTTTAATTAATTAAAAAAAAAACCTCTCAGGCTTCAAACAAGTTCTTGTTGCAAACGCAAGATGAACATCGTATAAAAATAGTCTGCTGTAGCGATTCATCTGCGTTATTTCACAGAGCTCAGCTCAATTACACGAGCGTCTGGTCATAACTCAGTGAATGAATGCTTTGCTGCAGAGTAATCTGCCCTTCAAGTGGCCCTTCAGAGAGCAGAAACGAGCAGCAGTGATTAGCTGCTAAGTTCCTAAGTGGAGTAAGGCTGCTTTCAAATTGATTTGTGAAGACTTGCTAACTTGGCAGCAGTGCAACCCATTGAAGCTACAATTAGCAGCAGGTGCAGCAGGAAATGATATGGCTTAAGTGTGTTCACAGGGACAAAGTTGGGTGCTGGTAAGGCCAAGATGCACAGAGAACAACCAGTCTCAGTGTACAAATACTGGTTCTCTCCATATCATCACAAAAAGGGGTATTCTGTATAAAAGAACTCTGGGTGCATGGCAGGGATATCAGTAACCCTTCTGATTTCCAGCTAATGATGGAAGAAGAGTGGTTTTCAGTTTCACAGTACTGTGCAAACATTGAGACTTCGTGTTACTCTGAATGCATTGCTCACAAGTCTCACCTGAGCAACACGGCCATTATTTTGTTTGAAATCTTTCAAAACATGAAGTCTTAACTCAGTACTGAACCACTGGCTGCACATCACAGAGCAGGGAAGATCCCCTAAAGCGCATTAGCTCTTTACCACAGAGTCACAACTGTGTAGAGATCATTTTTTTGGAGCATTCGTTTACATGAGTGCCACAAACCATTTCAGTTTGAGAGTCCTGCACACCCCTATGGAAACACAGATGCAAGGGCTGTGTGACAACACACTGTCTCAGGCGGTATGAGTACAATGAAAAGGAGGTTGATGACTCCTTATGAAAAACACACTAAGGTATATAGTCAGGTAAATTCAGGTATCTCAGGGAGGAACAGAAGAAAAGGAAGGTGCAGTAATGGGACAACCTTATTACCAAACAATTATCTTGCAGAGAGCACAAAGCCTCCCTGCTGCAGAGGTGTAAGCCTGGCCAGATTTGGTGCCACTTGTTCACTGTCAATTTTGTGTAATCTGGAATATCTGAGTTACTGTAATACTGTCTTTGAGTAATTCTCCAAAGACTCCACTAACAGTCTTGCTCTACTACGTCTTTTCTCTTACCTCCCATATTACTACTGCCATACCCTCCCCCTACTCTCTCCACTTCTCATTAAACCCTCCCAGAATGCAGTAACTATCAAAATTAGCAGAAAATTACACAAGCAAAATAAAGCTGGATAGCTTTTATCCTCTTAGTAAGATTCAGTTTACTGAAGAATTCAACATAATTTGAATCCTTGCTGTTCAGAAACAATTCTGGTAGGTTATTTCAGAGCTTTCCTGCACCCGCAACTATCCTGCCTAATTTATTCATGAATTAAAAATTACATATCCACTCTTTTGCTAAAATTGTCCTTTAAATAGCTCTCTTGCTGCTCATCCACTTTTAAGGTTTTTAAAGAGCAAACAGGTCTTATCATTATTCTTCACTTCACTAGCTAAAAAAAATTAAAGCTCTTTCATAGTTATCTCTGGTATAACTGATTCTCCTTTTGTCTCATCCTTTTAATTGCCATCTTTTTCACCTGTAGTCACTTGAGTTAATCTTTACTCATGAGCGTGACCAAGTGTTATATTCAAGGGAAAAAAATCTCAACACTGTCTTAGTGCTCCTACTTCCCTACTCCTCTGTTAATCCAAGCATTCCACATGTACGGTACCCATGTATCCAGACAAAACTGTTGGGTCTTTAACCCTGAGTTCTGTCTAAGCTCAGTAAAAATTTGACAGATTTTAGCTTGATTTTTAAAAGTCATCTTTGAAAGTTAAACTACATTACTCTATTACCTGATGCAGTTTATTCTTACTAGACAGTTCTCGGAAAAGATAGAGGTTTCAGAAGATTCTGTTAGCAGATCTGCATCTTTTTGGAGACCTTTCTCCCTCCTTCTATTTCTACAGTACAAGTGTTTGCATCCTCTCTTTTAAGGAAGAATTGTTTTCCTTTGAGTTCTCTCCCTCATTCCTGAAAGGATCTTTGAACAGTGCATTATCATCAACTTGTTTCTTATCTATTGTTAAATTCACTCCTTTCTGATCCCACATGTAATTATGTTATAATCAACTATACAAGAGAAATAACAGAGAAAACTGAAAAACCTAAATTTACAGAGTTTTGAGAGAGAAAATAAGCTAGAACAAAAAAAAAAAAAGTTTTACAAAGTGTTAATGTTACATCCATTTTCCCTGAACTCAGTAAATAACACACAAAGCTACAAGTTGCTGAAAAGGTGTCGCGTCTTGTATGACTTTGCTATTTGAGAAACACTGCTCACATTTTCACTTTAACAACTTCAGCTTTCTAGCTAGCTTTGGATGAGATGACCTCCCGAGGATCTTTCCAACCTGAATTACCATACAAACTTGGTTTTATTTTCCCTTATTTACATATTGTTAAATCCCATTCTTCCTGCATTTTTACTTGCCATCTCACTTGCTGATTAACTATTCAGGTACAAATCTTGTGAAATCACAAGAGTGCCAGGCTGGGAAAAGTTACAACTAATGAAAATCAGCTTTGCCAGACTAATTGCATGTTACTTCAAGGAACAAACGTTTCTGAGCACTTCAGTCAGAACAGATTTTTCCCCTAACTTGAATGTTTGCTATATTTCCCCACCCAAGCTTCCTACCTCTGCCCTCCCCTGTAAAAGATAAATGCTATATGTAAGTGGACAATAAAGTTCTCATACGAGCAAACTAATTCAGCCCAAATCTGCAACACCATCAGCGGTATCAGCTCTTTTCCTGCAGACTCATGACAAATATTATGTGCAAAGCTTCCATTATAGCAATATTTTGTTTTTCCAATGTCATTTTAAAGATTTGTTGAGCAAACAGAGCACAGCAAAATAACATTGTTAAGGCTATTGCCCATAACTCTAAGCACAAAACTGCTTTCAAGACTGAATGACAGTCCTCGTTATCTCCTGCATAGCCACACTGCATAGACAATCCATGCTTTGAACAGCATGCACTCTAAAAACACAAATCTGTAAGGGTGAGAAGAAGGATGAGACATGCCAAGAGATAAAGTTCAAAAAGACATCTGGTCAAGTGCAAAGGCAGCTTAATCCCAGAGTACTGATCTATCTGCTGAACAACACAATATTTCATTTTAAACTCTGACAGCATGAGCTGATACCCAGACTTTAGGTACCAGAACCTCTATCTGCTCTGCATTCTCAAAAGCAGCTCAGCAAGCCAGTCTGACATTCAACCCAGTTTTAAAGAAGCTAATGAATTAATTTCAAAAACATTGTTTAAACTTCTAGTGGAACACCCATGTTGCAGACTTACCATTCCTAAAGGAATATAGGTATTTGGGATTGCTTTTACAAGCAGGCACATTTACACACATCAGGAGTTACACATTTGCATTTCAGCATAACCTCCCTCACTAGACAATGTTTCAACAGCCTTCCCACCTTACAAATAAGAACAGGAAACTACCAAACAGGATACTTGGAAACAAACCTTGGATTTGAACTTCATGATCTTGTACTTTGGTGAAATGTTGTCATTAAATTCCTTGAAAACACTCATTATAGTTACTGGAGTCTCTGTCTCTTTGCCAGTAGATGGGTCAATTTCCTAAAAACCAAAAGTGCAGTTTTACAAATTAACAAAAAACGCCAGCAGACGTGATAATAAGTTGAATTTTACTTTGTTACTATGAACCATGTATTTTCTTTTTTAGGAAAAACTATAATGCAATCAGCCAAGAAATCCCAAATTTAGAAAGTATTACTCGAAACAGCATGTTTAAAAAAGCACTAAGTTTTCTAGTAATACTTCAAGACCACTTTATTTGCTAAACAGCAAATCTAAGGGCAAAAATTTGTCTGCAGTTATTAGTTAGGGTCAGGGGAAGTTCCAGTGCTCTACCCTGCAGCTCACATGTCATGTATTGTGTACATATTGTTTTTAACCTTACCACCTACATCAGACAACACTGGTTTCCAACAGCTTCCGTAAACACATTGCTAGAACCCACAGCCTGCCATAAGCAGAATGAAAGGTACTTATGTTTGATGTGCTTAAAAGTCACACTTACTGTTTCACGTGGCAGCAGATAAACAGTTCTCTCAATATTTTTCACTGTCACACAACAGCTGACATAGGTGGCTGCAGATTCAATCCAAACTTTGCCAAACAAAAATACCACACCTAAGGGAAAAGGGCAAAGAATTCAGTATGAAATTTTTAAATTAATCATTCCTAACATTGCTTAAAGCAGCTTATAATGTATTCTTGCATTGAAACACAACCATTTGCAGTATAGGTCCTTGAACAACAAATCCTCCCAATGTATCAGCACATTCTAAATTGTTTTAAATGCCAGCTTTACAGACACCTGTATCATTCTTCATGTCTCTACCTCCATTGCTATAGTAACACCTGGTACATAAAATTCAAAATGGCATTACACAACCAGTCTCAAAATTCTGTTCTGATATTCCATTTCTGCCTATATTAGTTTGATAATCCCTGGAGAAAGGGAGGAAGGAGAGAGATGACAGTGAAAGATAAAGATTATCAGAATGTCTGTGCTGTCAATCAGTCCTGTAATGTGTTATCTACAATTTTTCACTCTTCAGCTAGACCAGTAAAATTAACTCCTTTTCCCTACACTTCAGTACCGTGAGATCAAGACTCTACTACCAATAAAACCTGTAGAAATACATTCTGAAGACAACAACTAGAAGCTGATCAGCTATAAAAAGTTTTCCAGTGACTATTTTTAACAAATGAGGACACCAAAAGATGCATGACATTGCAAGAAGTACTGGATGCCAAGACAGCAGTTGTAACTAAGTGAGACACTGAGATTATACAGAGCAGGACTACTGGCAACTGACTTCACTGTGGACCACATCATTACTGTACATGCACATCTCTGAGCCCAGAGAGCTTTGCAATAGCACAAAATGCTGCAAACTGCTAATCAAATTATGTCAAACTTTAAAATAACGTAGTATCAAGCCACCTGACTGTCACATATAGTTTGTGAACCACAAGTACAAAAAAACTTCTAAGTACACCTCAGAAACCTGGTTTCACCAGGTTCCTTCAAGCTCCAAATACTTTGGAATTTGATTACATGGAAGACACTCTTCCTACAGCACGCTACTATTGATGAAAACAGAAATGTCAGTGCTGAGACTGTCTCAGAAACAGTGTTTCATGCATAGAAGATTTTGGAATCTGCATTTCTCCTTAGCCTGGCAATGCACAAACAAGTCCTTGGTTAAGAGTCATAATTTATCCTTGCCAGGAGATCTATCAGGCATAAAGGCACCTTTCTTACTCCATTAGATAAAAAATAAATCAGTGAAGATGCACTAAGATGGATGACAGAATCAAAGTGACAGGCTACGAAAAATCATTTTCTGAGTGCTTGGAATAGATGTGAACAAGACTACTTTTGTCAAGGACAGAGAATGCTGCAGTTTTGAAGATGATGAGAGCAAGGATACAAGTTTCAGCTGCACAAAGTATCTTAAGAAATTTTAATACAGAGGCAGTCTTGAAGATTTAGACAGTTTGAATAGAAGTATCGAGAAGGAGTTCCAATTGCAGATCTGAGTGACAGGGAAGATGAAGTTCTTGTCCCCAGCAATCTTTTATTTTTTTGTTAAGGGACTTAAGGAAAAAAAAAAAAACCAAAAAACCTCAGATAGGTTTGTATCATACAGAAAGATTAACTATGAGAGAGACCACAAAACAGTACCTGGTTGCTTGAACAGCTGGCAATATTAAGAGCATGGAGTAGTTAACCTGTCAGAGGAGTACACGTAAGCAGGTGAGGTAGAAAGAAGGATACATGAGCCAGTCAAAGACAGGTTAAAAAGCTGCCTGGATTGCAAAGACAAACTTCAATCAACGCTAGCACGGACAAAGAAGTGGTCTTAATAACCAGACTTCACAGAATCAGATTAATTTAGAATGGAAGGAACCTTTTGAGATCATGCAGTTGAACACTGACAGACACCACCACCCACACATACAGTAAAAGCAGGACTAACTTCAAAGAGTTTTCAGAGACATTTCATGCAAACAAAAAAAACAAACCAAAAAAAAAAAAAAAAAAAAAATCAAAGGAGAGATATTGGGCCCTATCCCCTGCAAGCCAGACTATGGAAAGAATAAAGAAAGAAAAAACAGAAAAAAAAGCTTATAAATCAAAGTCTGTGAAAAGAAAGATCATACTACCAAATGAACCAAAAGGTAAGCAAAGTCAAGACACAGGGAAAATATCTTGCAGACGGGGAAAAGAAAAGGGCAGGTTTTATTCGTTATTTCTTTTAAATGTTAATAGGATCACAATTCTCAAGTTCTCTGCCTAAGACCATAAAGGGAATTATGAAAAGTAAGCCTCCAAAAAATCATTAAGTTTGAAAGAGTCTTATGATTATGCTATAGTATTTACTCTTCAGGCAATGCATTTGACATCACAGTAAATGAGGCATAAACAAAGATCATGAACATGTTAAACAAAAAGCAATATCAAAATTTTCCCTTCTACATTACTAATTGAAAACAGGTGCAGTCTTTATTATTCAATCCTGAAAAAGTCATAATGAGAAAAGAACACTCCTTGCATGCGAGGAACAGAAATCCTTTCATAATTATGTTCCATTCAGCAATCAGTGACTTATAAGACAAAAAAAAAGGAAAAATAACAATAGCGGGTTCTTTAAAAGTAGCAATTTTATATTAGAGCCATTGATTTCATCAAGATATCTATGATTATTACCACTCCCATCACCAAGCTGTTCAGCCCAACACAGTCTCATATTTAAGTTTGGTATCCCAACTCACAACAAAAGGTGTTAACAAAGAAATGTATCTGACTCAATGCTTCCAGCATCAACCCAAAAAAACCTCCAACAACATATGGAAGAACCTTCTGGTAAACACACATGAAGCACAAATTAGAAACCCAAGATCCTAAAGCTGCTGATGAAATGAGGGGGTGGATGAGAAATGCTCAGAACAGATGTGAACACAAATTCTTTTGTCAGAGCTGAGATCAGAATGATGCAATTTGAAGACTATGAGAGATAGGATTCACATGTCAACTGCACAGAGTATTTTAGCAATCTTAATTCCAAGACAATCTTCAAGATTTAGAAAGCTGGAATTAGGGAATAAGAAATACAACATAGACCTTGTAATTTTCAGGTCACCTTCTTCTCTTGACAGACATACCTTTCCTTTGTATAAAATGATGCAACTGCTATCATACAGGCTTTCTATTCATCCACACAAAATTTAAGTTACTTTTCCAAAAATCAAGAAAGCATGCTCAGTTGTTGCACCATTGAACAAAAAATTAACAACTTCAGCTTGCTCCTGCAGTGCATAAAATTTAAGAAGGACAATGGGTCACCAACACCGAAAGTGCTAGTAGTTTCCTTTTACTTCCCTACTTCTATACTAGGCCAAGAGATTACATTCTTCTCACAGTCACAGTGCCCTGCTCTGCAGACAGAGGTACAGAAAAACAAGAGGTGAATGTCTCAGAGCACAGAGACACAGGGTATTTAGATGTAACTTAGTCAAGTCTGAAAATCCCAACTGAACAGAAAGAATCAGATTGGCATTTTCTGCCTTTAGCTGAACAGTTACCTGGCTGACTGAACTGATCTTCATAAGCATCCAGCCAATAAAATTTTAAGACTTGATCACCACTTTCCCCATTCACAAGTGGAAGGAGACTGGGGTCCAGCTGAACTTCTGCTGCTACTAGATCAGCTTCATCCTCATCAATTCTGTCCCAACATGAGAGACCTGGGAGAGAGCAACTTCTGCAGGTTTTGCAGAAGAATAAAAAAAACAAATAAAATTGCACCTTTGCTATAACCACCATTTTGCTTTTTTCCAGGCCTATATTCTCACACCTTTTGTTTTTCTTGTCACTACCAAGCAACGTTCCCAACAGGTGGGTTTCCTCAGGTTTCTTCTGAAAACAAGGATGGAGTGACAAAGACAGAAATCCACATGTAAGTATGGTTTTTTTTATACACCACACACAGGCTTTAAAAATCAGTCACCTGGTATTTCAACCTTGGTCATTCAAGTTTTTTACATAACAAATATATCCATCCATCTATACAAGTTACTCAGTGGGAACAACAGATTATTTCAACAAAACTATCTTCCAGTCATTAGATGTTTAGGTCTTTTTCATCATTCAAATATTTTACAGTTTGAAATATGTTGTTGTGGAAACATATGATTGAAGATTTTCCAAACAATTAAAAAAAAACCAATCAGGGAAAACCCCACCTTCTTTCCTAATTCCAAAGACATAGCTGTTCATCACTACTTTTAGCAACAACATTTTTACCTATAACTAACATTATGAAATATCTCCACATTCACTTAGAATAAGCATCGTTAGCAATTCCTTGTTTTTGCTTACTGACAAAGTTCACTATTCAACACCTACCCTGAGTCACCTCAACGTGCTGAAATACATTGTCACACGCTAGATCCCAAAAACACCAAATATCTTTCAATAAAGTAGCTATCAGCATGTATTCTTAATTTAACTACAAAAAAAAAAAAATTGCATAGCATTATCACCATTCTGTCTGTATCACAGTTATCCCTTTGGCAAAGAAAAATATAAAGATAAATCTAAGGTTTATGGATATTGAAAGCTTTCTTAGTGGAAGAAAAAAAAAGAAAAATATTCTTACAAGACAGCTGTCTCTTTCTTCTCTGATTCCAGCCGCTCTGTATCTTTCTTTTCAATTCCATTGTCTCTTTTCAAACTTTCAGCTGTCTCAGGTATAGTTTCCACATGCTCTGCTTCCATAGGTTCATCAAAGTCCTCCTCATCAAAATCCATCATTCCCTGATCGTCATCTGGAAGCGATGCAGATAGAACTACAGGCTTGAATCATTAAAATGACATGCTGCATGCTACAGCACTATGCAGAGATAGCACACTATAAGCATGAACATAACATACAGTATCAATATACAAATAAAGAATCACATTTAAGATCTCTAAGCTAATATAATTTAACAAGTATTTTAACACTACTATGCCATGTTTAAAGAGTTTCCAGAACTGGGTTTTTATTTACTTTTGATACCTTCAGTAGCTTTCTCTCCTTCTGCCTTCATTATTCCCTCACTTTCCATAGGTTTTTGCACATACTTGGTGTCCTCATTTTCAGAGACTCTGACAGATTTTGCTATATGATTGGGATGTTTAGGATGAAATGAAGATGGAGGAACAGCTTCCTTTCTGACATGAGCAGGAGCTTTTTTTGTTATAGGGGTAATTACCTGAAAAACATTTCCACAGTGTGTTTAAAAAAAAATTATTGTAAGAACAAAGAAGGGAAAAAAAAAAAACAAAACAACAAAACCTTGCATTTGCTATTTGCAAAACTAGTAACCAGGGCCAGAGGAAAAGTTCCACATCCTTTGCAACATGATTCTCTCTTGCTACACTTCCCCTTTTTTCCCAGTTGATTCTAGTTCTGGACACAACTGTTAAGATGATGATTATCTGGTGATATTTCTGGTGATTATTTTCAACGTAAGAATTGATGTCACTGTTGCACAAATCAGGTTTCACAAATCAGATGTATCTACACTACTCCCTTTGACCCTCTACAGACCATTACCAAATATTTCATTGTATTTCCAGCTAAAAAGTCCTTCCCATTTACCAGAACTCCTAACAAAATGCTAGCCTTCCATCCTTAACAGCCCATTCCTCTTTTCCAAAATCTTCCACTGGGGCAAACTTTTATTCACAGCTTCGATTTTCCATTTGTTTTCCATTTCTGCAAACGATTGGTTTCTCATCCTTTTCCACACTGCTTATTTCACCTCCCATCCTCCTTTCCTTGCCACAAGAGCCTTTTCTACTCTTTGGGTAGAAACTCACCTTTATGTGATGCACCTAACATAACAACAGTTTCACATGTCAGATGTAACAGCTACAAACTCCTACCATACTAAAGATACAAAACTAATTGTATTGTTTATGTGTTAACATGAAAGGTAAGGTGGAAAAAATGCATGAAGTTACACTGTAACACTGCTATGGAAGCTAAGGAAAAAAGGTAATCTCCAGAAGGGGAAATAAAAGCCAACAGCATTCAAATCAACAAAACCACAGATCAGTGCTTATTAATGAGAATATTTTTCTTTTCCCCTTTACCTTAGAAGTTTGGGACTGCACAGAGAAAGGATTGAGTGGTACTCCAGCAGATCTTTTCCTTTTCAGCATTATAACTGGTGGTGGACTTAGTTGAACTGTCTGAATACGGAAAAAACAGAAAATGACAAAAGGAAGAGTTGTTTAGTGTTTTCTTTTGCCTTGGTTAATAACATTTTCCATCAAAGAGAAAGAGGGCCACTGAGATGTTTAGTTTACCAAGAAAACACACTGCCTGATACAAAACTCAGCCCCATAAAATAATGTTATCTGAGCAATCAGGCCATGAAGACAGACATCTTTTGGGGGGCAAACAGTCTGAGAAAAACTGCCATGAATAAGTGAAACAGTTTTCAAATAGTGGGAATTCCAATAGCTAACAATGCCTTTAATGAACAAGTATCAGAATAACTTGTGCTGTTTTTCATGTCTGCTGAAGAAGTAATATTGAGCATACATGCCTCAAGAAAGGCAGAAATGCTTTTTTAGCACTGTTACACTAGAGGA
Organism: Dasyornis broadbenti; assembly: GCA_013397935.1. Lineage (NCBI taxonomy): Eukaryota > Metazoa > Chordata > Aves > Passeriformes > Dasyornithidae > Dasyornis > Dasyornis broadbenti. Next base: position 3,349,797 of record VZRN01005540.1, read on the forward strand.
AAACACATTTTAACTTATTTATATGTACAGATATATAACCTTATTGACAGCTATTGATGAAAGAAATTATAAAACAAACAACAAAAACATCAATAGCTAACTACTACTTAAGAATATTGAAGCCATAGTAGAATTATTAATCAATGTTCCACGAATTTGACAGCATTAAAATGCATTTATTTAATGATTTTTGGGGGTTTATAGTCATGGGGGGTTTTATAGCTTCAATCAGATGTCATAGGGAGGAGTAAAATAGTAAGAGCACAAAATTAAGAGAATAACTTTACTTCGGGATATCCTATACCTTTTACTGCCCTCAAAAGACACATTAAGCTTATTATGGTTCAACATATTCCACCTGACTACCTCACCACAGCAGTTTCATGTGAGCAATCCTTTAGGTTTTAAGAAATCCTGCTAAAAGCGCATTAGGTATTTGAGACAGTCCAACCCTGACACAGCAGCCATCCTGCACTCCTGCCTCAAAGGGAGTGTTAACCTGGTTGTCTGTAGCAAATTGTAGGAAGCAGGAGGCAGACAGAAGTTCAGGCTACATCACTTGCTGAAACCTTGCTCCCTCAGCTCCTCCCATGGACCCAAACAGGTCAGATGGAGATGTCCCACAGTACCCTGGCTGAGGTGTGGTGACAGATATACAGCACACGATTCAGAGGCAGCCAAGTCCTTTCACTCCAAGGTGACTAAAACCTTGAAGGCTGCGTGAGAACAGGCTCCACATCATCTTAATATAAACCATCTCCCATCAGGTCATAGTGGTATTGCCTTATCAAGCAATACAGTCATGCAACATCTGCATGGTGGAGACAACAGGTAGACTGCACACACATGGAATATATCAATGAGATATGCTATGGATGAAATCAGTCTTAGATTGTTTAGTTTCACAAAAAAAAATTAATTTTCTTGATATGTTCCATTACAAGAAAAATTGATGGATTAAGGTTTTTTCCAACATATTTTATTAATATACTTACTTCAGCACTAATATCTTGTAGAATATCCCCAAGTAAATCATCCTTGGACAGGTCCACAGTTTTCTGTAAGGTAAGATTAGCCAAACAGTTCTCAATTATATGTGCAAATCCAATCAGGAGAACAGCAGCAAATGTTTCTTACAAGGTTTCCAAAAAATACACACAACATTTTCAGAAATGTTCCATACCCAAGAGATTGTAATAGAACTTTGTCTTGCTAGACAGAAGAAACTAAAATGAGCCCTTGGTTTATTCCACTCCCACTAAAACACTGTGAACAAGTCAGAAATATTTAAATTCCAAAAGGTAACAACTTACATCCGTGTTTTTCTTCCCAGCACTGGCTATAAACATAGACTTAATTGTGTTTGGCTTTGACACCACAGATTTTTTCACATTCTTTTTACCAATCATAGCTGTTTTGCCACCTCTTCCTACAGAAACAAAAAATTAAAAATTGTGAATTTTACATCAGAAAAGTTCAATGTTTACAGGTCCAGTTACTAGCAGGGATAGATAGCCAAGGTAGTCTACTTCTTCCACCTTTACACTGCTAGCTGAAATGAAGCCTAATCATCTTTCAGCTTTGTAACAGTTGTCATGTACACACTAAAAATGAAAAACCCCTCTCAGCACCCTGTCTTTCCTAGTCATGTCAGAGATGCCTTATGCATACTCCAGAAAAAAGGACAAAGGTACTTTACATGGAAGCATTGCCAGAGGGAAAAAAAATGAGCATCCAGAAGTTTGGCCCAAGGCTTGGATTCTCAACATCAGACTCAGTTTCTCAGTTTGCCACCAGATTCCATAAAAAAGTTGGGAAAATCATCTGATCCCAGATTCTTATAGGCACCAGCTTTGAAAACCAAGACCCCTCAAGGATGCATTTGCTCTAGAAGTGAATCCACATTCCACAGAACACTGTGAGTAGAAGTGCCCCAGTAGTGCTGAAGCAGTTAACAGTGATTTGACCTCAATTTGTGAACCTCCATCCTCTGCATCACAGGGGCTGAACAAAATCCACAGGCACAGAATGACAGAGCTCCAAGTAATGTGTCATTTGGTCGTATTTACCACATACTGATGACAGAAGTTGCCCATTTTAGGTTCCTTTTAAAAGACCCTGGAAGACATTCTATGGTGGTCACGTGCAAGTTACCTTTCTTATTGGAACTAAGAGCATCATCATCCAGATCTTCATCAAAGATTTCCCTTCCGTCTTCTACATAACCTATCCCATCTGTGGAAAAACAAATAGTTAAAAAACTGCAGTTTAAATTCTGTTCCTCTGATATTCCTAAGTAACTACATTTTTTACATATTTAAACACTTTTCCTCCTTTAATATAGAGCAAAAATTACAAAAGCAAGTGTTAAAAACTACAGCATTCTCAGCAGTATCTTCTATTAGACTAAATAATTGTTACATGTTTAATTAGAAATTATCAATAACAGTACTTTTTTTTGTAAAATTTTAACACAAACTGGAAATAAAATTTCAAGAATAGGTCTTCACTGAAAAATATTTTCATTACCATCCTAACAGACTACTATGAGAACAATGCAAAGATTAATTTCCATAAAAAGATTGCCTTTGTCTTGTCTGCTAAAACAAATTTTAAGAAAATACTAACAATAACTTACCTCAAACCATGAACATTATGAAGCCTAATTGAGTTATAACACTAGAACCAAAATAACTCTGCAAATTAATCTTAACTTACCATCATCAACAATCCAGTCATCATCCTGGCGGTCTCTGACCATCTTGGAGTATTCATCCTCATCTATTTCATCATAAACACCTGTGAACTCCTCAACCTACAGTTAAGGCATACTGAGGATTAACAGTTTCCATACCATTAATACTACAGATCACCAATTAGAACAAAAAAGTTCCCAAGAATGCAAGGTTCCCTACACTACTACATTGTTCACAACTAGTAAGCACAGATTCATTAAGTTTCTTTTTTGGCAGTAATAAAAGACAAGTTATAAATTTTTAAAATTATCACGGTATACTGAAAGTAAAAATCTACTGAAACACTAGCAGAGATTTCATTTGAAAATTACTTGCTTTATTGCTCATTTCATATTACCAAAAAAAATTAAAAAATAAAATACCTAGCAACAGAGACTTCTGGCCTTGGCCCCACTCTCAGACACCAATCTGAGCTCAGTGAAAAGGAAAGGGATTTGATGTACCCAAGCACAGTGCTCAGCGAAAATTTGCATGTTAATGATCTACAGACTTCTGGTTTCTTTACATTTATTCACCTCAATGAGATAGTCACTTCCTGTTGGCAGTAACATTGGACAACGTTGCAGTATCAATGTTATACTGCCAGATTTCAGTTCTACCACTTAAATACTTAAATTTTGATCTCTGTGGAAACACAGCATACCAATATTAATGGATTTCAGTCATGCAAAGCTCTGAAATTAAAGATTAAAATCATCTGAAGTTAGAAAGACTTCCTATCATAACATTAATTATGCAATTTTAAAAACTGGTCCTTCCCTGTGGCATAGTTCTCAAGTAATGGCAAGTATGTTTGACTTACAGTTAACAAAACTGAGTTAGTTTTGAAAACAGAAACAAATTATACTAGAAAGCAGCAAAAAGCTACAGCTACATGCAGAAAAACACACACCATTAAAACCACAAAAGCTGATCTGAAAGGCCTATTTTGTTTCCCATAACTTTTACATATCTATAAATGGTGATTAAACATCTCAGCTCACATTTGCTTTTAATTAAGAGGAAAAGATGAGGAATTTTCACCTCATATTTTAATTTTTCCCCAGCTTTGGCTTTTTTCAGACGTTCAAGTGCTTCTTGCTGGCCTCTTCTATTCTTCCTCTCACGTCTAGAACGTGATGCAGCAAAACTTCCAGACTCATTCATAGCTGTAATTAATAAAAAACAAGAGAAATTACTTTAGCAATGAGCTGTTGTTATCTTTGGTACTTAAGTGTTCAGTGATGCATTAATAGATGACTGCAGTTTTGCTTAAAACCAAGACCTACTCAGCTAAAAGCACAGTCACAGATGGCTCTTCCTAAGCCAATTCTGGAACAATACTGAAGGCATGGCCTGACAGGGACATCAAACAGCCCTCGTGCCAGCTCACATTCAGTGTGAAGCTACCACCTAGATTTCCAAAGAACCTCTCAAATCTTATCATCGTCTCCCTGTTAGGGATCCCCCCCACGCCTTCCTTGGGAATTTCCAGCTCCTTTTATTTTGCATGTCTCTATGACAACTAAGGAATACGAGACTTAGAGAAGGCCTACACTGCTACAAAGCAGTAATGTTTTCAGGCAGTTTCACAACGTTTAAGAGTGTGACCAGATTGAGACAAACTAGTAATCTGTTGACAGCTGACACCCCATTTCCTCTTCCACTTCCTTCCAAATGCTCTCCCCAGCAAGGTGCTTTGTACTTCTCCTGACCTTTTTTCTTTCACTTAATTTGGGGGAGGGAAACATTTATCTGACCACAGAGAACAAATGGACCCAACCCAATCTATAAAGCAAGCAAATAGCCCAGGGACAAGGCTGCGGGTTCAGTGCCAAGAGCTGAATACCCCGTGCAGGCAGAGGAGACGCAAGGCTGGCCAGGTGGTCAGAAGAGCAGGGCAGTCCCCTCCCGGTGGCAGCAGGACAACAGCTTGTGAACAGAGCTGCACCCAGGCGGTGTAGCTGAGACAAGTTCGGATTTGTATCGCTTGGGGCTGGGGTAAAAAGGGTATTTACACTGCCTGTTGGCCCATGGGGGCGAACTGCAAAGATGGACAGCTTGGGGCGCGTTTATCTTCTGTCAATGCCTCTACTATACACCAGCGCCTCAGGCAACGCGCCCCTCTAGAACAAGCGCGTTTTCAGCCCCAGCCGGCACCACCCGCGGCCGCCGCTGACCCCAGGGCTGAGTGCTCCCGCCGGAGACGCGACCAGGGAGAACCACCCCGCCCCGCGGGGCCGGTGCGGGGCCGTGCGGCCCGAGCCCGTCCCCCCGGGCGTATTCCCCCCTTTCCGCGGCTGCCCCGAGAGGGTCCCCCCACTGGGGCTGCGCGGGCGCGGCGCCTCCGAGCCCCTCACG
>VZRN01005540.1:3355322-3367836 GCA_013397935.1 Dasyornis broadbenti
CTGCGGCCGCGGCTTTGCAGGCACTCGTTCGTCCCAAGGGCCCGCGGTATCCCGCGAGTTGCGTCTGAAGGATCTGAGCAGGACTCTATCTGCTGCAGGGGCCCTTAGCACGTACCGATCCGGTGCCGCAGTTGGGGCAAAGCCATGTTTAAATGCCTTGTCGTAAATATATCATGTCAAAATGTCACGTATGAAATACATCTTCTGAGCTGGGAGGAGGCAGTGTTTGATGCCCGTCGGATAAAAGCTGGAGCCAGACTGGAGCGTGAGGGTGAAGGACCACCTGCAACAACGTTGTCAGCGGTCAGTCAGTCCCTGCTGTGAAAAACGAGCATTTCCCGCACGGTTTCCATGGCATGTAACCACTGGAGGTCGAATAGTGATCCTGACAAGACTACATTACATAGGAGTTGTGGCCTTCTTTTTGCATCTTTGAAGTAGGCGTTATGCTCTGTCACAAGTTTCAAGGAACTCCTTCAGTAAATTACTCCTTAGAGTGTTCAGAGGCAGGTAGTTGCTGGCCAGCTTGGTGACTATATATATATTTATATGTGTGTGTGTGTGTATTTAATATAAATATAGTTTATATAGTTATATGCACATATAAGGGTGTGTATATAGATATAGGAATATAAAAAATAATGGATGCCTTCCGATTTCCAAACCCCTTTTCCTTTTTATTTCCTTCTTTGCTAAAAATAATAATAATTAAAAAAAACCTATGGATTCAGACTGGATTTCTGATATTTCAAAAGGCCAAGTGTGTGGAAGTCTCTGAGAAACGACCCATTAAACCTTTGTACTTACATACCCCTGACTTTGTCAGGGTGGGGAGGTGGGGTGTGTTCTCTTCGTTTTGATGCTGCAGAGATACCTTCACTCAAATATGTCAAGATTACTTACACAACAGCCTTCAGTTGAGGAGCAAGAACTGTGTCCAGAAAAGGATATATTTCGATTTCAAGCATAGCTTCAATTTAAAGCTTCAATTAAGACAACTGAAGCTTTATAAGTCCTAAATCTAAAAGAGTTTAGATCTGTCTGTGAGTGCATTCAGAAACCCAGGGAAACTGATTGGGTTTGTGCTGTCTCACCAGAAATTAACCTCGATCTTTTGTCCAAAAAGTCAGTGCTGGCCAGTCATTACTCAAAAACCTGCCACGTTCATTTGCAGAATTTTGTGGAGAAGCATTTACTGCTCATGAAAATATGCAGGCACTGACTCCAGCTTCTTGCAAAGGCAGGTGGCACCACAGGGCTCTCTCCTTAGGGCTGATAATGCTGTTGCAGAAATGTGAACTAGTATTATTTGTTCTGAATATACTGATCGTTTTCAATTATCTAGAGGAGAGAATTTATATGGTTCTGAAAACGAAAATTATTTTCCTTCCTTCTCCACTAGGACTCCTTTGCATTGGTAAGAGAAATAAAAAGTCTACCAATCCTCCCAATTTACATACCCAGGTGCTTGTACAACATTATCTCACTGCTGGACGTAGTCTCAGGTGGAAGCAGAAGAATGACCCCAGCCCACTGTGGCAGCTCCCTGGTGCCAAAAGAGGCTGGACACACCAACAGCCAGAATGCCCATTCCCAGGGAGAAAGAAATATCCCCTCTCAGCAGGAAACAGTTAATAGGCCAGCTTAGCTGTAGCAAACCAGCATCCTTGGAAACACTGACAGCTACAGGAAGAATGTCTGTCTGATCTACTGTCCTAGTTTCCACTGGGATAGAGTTAGTTTCTTCCTAGTAGCTGGTACAGGACTGTGTTTTGGATTCTGGAAATAATAATGCTGATAACACACTGATGTTTTGATTGTTGCTGAGCAGTGTTTCCACTAAATCAAGGGCATTTTACCTTCTCACCCCACTCTGCCAGCGAGGAGGCTGCGGGGCACAAGGAGATGGGAGGGGACACAGCCAGGGCAGCTGACCCCAGCTGATATTCCATACCACAAGACCATACCATAAGTTGTGCCCAGTATATAAACTGGGGAGGAAAACTGGCCAGAGGCCACTGCTCAGAACCTGTCTGAGCATCAGTCAGTTGGTGGTGAGCAGTTACACACTGTGCATCACTTACTTTGTATATTCTAATCATTGTTATTCTTCTTTTCTTTTTCGCTCCTCTTAAATTGTTTTTGTCTCAACCCCCATATTTTACTTTGGTTTTTCCCCCCAGTTCTCTCCAACATCCCACTCGGGGGGCAGGTGGGAGAGTGCGTGAGTGGCTGTGTGGTGTTTAGCTGCCTGCCAGGTTTAACCACGACACCTACAGATAGTCTCCCATTGGGTACAGTGTGCCACTGTTTGTTTTGCTTCTTTTTTTAAACACATGCACAAAACAAGATCACATCACCAAGCATGATGTGGGATTCAAAACCAGAAGTTACTCAATTTTTTAAACTACAATACATAAACATTTATAAAATAATAATATCTCTAAATTCTTTAGTTTGAATAAAAATAGAGTGCTACTGCATTTCATATATACCTAGCTTTCACATGCTTTGGATTTTTTAATTGACTGGATTTTAATGCTTTTGGTTAAAACTAAACAATAGTCTTTGTCAGCTTTCATATAAACAAGTGGCATGTTTGTCATTCAGGTGATGCTGTGATTTGAGCCGGTACACAGTGTTATAGTTAATTTCCCAGACTGAAGTTGTTGCCCTAGCTCCACTGTGGGACAGCGCAGATCAAACAAAAGACTTTTTCATGGATGCTAGTTCAATCCTGACATTCATCTCTGGCCACAACAAGAATGCATCTGTTTCCCACAGCACAGCATAACAAGCATATTTAAATACTGCAAGGGAAAAAAAAAAAAAAAAAAGGTAGGGGGAGCAAGGGATGGGCTTTGCTTTGGGAAAGAAAAATAACCCAACAAGATTTGGGACTTCCTCTGCTAAAGGCTTTATCACAGCAGATGACTTTGAGGTGATCTTTAACCTCCCTTAGGACAATCATACAAGAACAATTTGACCTTTGCTCAACTGACTTTTAAGAATAAGAAGTGGGAATTCTGCTGGTGCTTCTCAGCCAACAAGATTCCCTTAAGACAAGTGTGATAGCTGCAGATAAAAGTGCAAGACAGTCACAGTAACAAAGATGGTAGGCAGCCAGAAACGCAGTACAGAAGAAGAAGCTCAGGAAACTCCCAGATTTCAACAAAAGGTGACAAAGACGTATTTTCTGTTTTGTTTTCTCAGAGCTGTAATTTAAATAAGTAAGTTATTAATAGTAAATACTGTAAATTCATTGCAAGCATTCCAAGATAAATATAAACATTAATTTACATTAACATAGGAACGTACAAATGGAGTATAGTATCAAAACTAAGTTAAATGGACAAAGTAATTACTGTATTGAGGATTTTTCTGGTCTTCCATTTAATGACTAGAATGTGCTTGATCTGCTACAGGAGCAGTAGGACAAAAAGTTAAAACTCCAAGATTCAGATGTTACACATTAAGCTTATGGTTGGTTATGGTTTTGATGATGGAAAAAAATCTGTTGAAACAGAGTGGTGGCATAAAAACAATGCTAGTAAATCATGAATGACAGCAAGACAGCAAATTCACTTGTACTATGTCAGCCTTAAAATGCTTAAACATTATTGTATTGTTGTTAAGTACAGACTGTCTTTGTGGAGAATTGTGTGTGTGTGTGCATGCTACTGAAGATACGAATATGTATGTTCCATGTGTATGTTTCCTACAAATATGGAGTATTTAATTTTCTTACTTGTAATCCTTACATTAGTCTGAATTAATGCATATTAGCACTAAATTAACTTAAAAGTTTTTCCATCTAATTTCATCCAGCTCTGACCACTTGTGCAGCTGCTTGATAAACTGTGCTATTCATGTGACATTTCAGCTTGAATTATTTAACTGTTTGGGGGACTAAACTCCTAAAGAAGCACAGACTTCATAAATTAAAAGCAAAAGAAATCTCGTGTTATTACTTTACAAGGTATCTTTGCTTTCACAACTCTTCACATATAGTTAACTGACAGAAGTATGAAAAAATAGATGCTTCTCCTTTTGTTTATCAATAACAATAATACAGACATTTATGTTAAAGGGTAAATTCCTTGCTTACCAGGCCTCTAAATGCCCTTTGTTCACGGCACTGCTCTTTTTAATTTCCTACCTGAGTTACCTGCTAACATTAGGATGAAGAGAATAAAGTTGTTATTAGGATGTTAAGGCTCTGAAATAAAAACATGAAATAGAAAACACATCACACACTAATTTCCATTTTGACAGGAAAAAAGGTCTATGGGATGAACATTCAGAGATACTTCTTTTCTTTCTTAAACAAACACAATTCAATTCTGATTGCAGTTAAATTACAGCAAATCCTAGTAACTGGACCAGAATTGGTGGAATTACGCATACTGGAACAGAGAGCAGAATCTCATCACCGGCTTGCCTAATACAATATTCCTATTCAAACCTAGAAGAAAAGTACAAAATATTATAATATACATTAAATAGGGAAGACAAGTGAGAGCAAACTCACAGAAAATGAGCTCTCACATAATTATAATATCTAAGAATTAAGTCTGATGCCAGTGGTATTCAAGAGCATAGAGTTATTGCCACAGCATGAAAGTCTCTGTTTTAACTACTTTCAGTGCTCTCTCTTTACAATTGCACATAAATGAACAATTCATGTATAAGCAGAATATTATTGCAGAGAGGCCGTTACATTTCAAGACCTGGCTTAAGATCAAATGTGCTTCCATGGGTGAATACCCTCAGTGTTCGCTGTTTCCCATCCCTTTGGCAGAAAGGAGGACAGCATCATGAAATGCTGCAAAGTCTTGTTGTAATCCTGACAATTCTGTTGCTGGACTGGTGCTGGGAAAGGCTGTGCTCACACCATGGGGAAGCAACAAGGGCCAAGTGCTCCCTGCAGTAGGGGAGCTTGGCAGGACAGCTGGGGCCTTTTCCCCCTGCCTGAGGACTGTGAGCAGGGCAGCCTGGAGATGGGAGTCAGGATCAGCCAGGACAAGTCTATGGTGATGATATTGGTCTCAAAATGCCTGGTCAAAACATGAGTCAGGGTCACATCCAGTGATGGTAACCTGGGTAAAATGCAGCCCAGTGATCACCAGGCAAGTTGTTAAATGGTCTGGGTTTGAAGGAACCTTAAAGGTCATCTAGTTCCAACTGTTGTATCACAGGCAAGCACGCCTTCCACTAGACCAGATTATTCAAAGCCCCATCCAGTCTGGCCTTCTACCATTTCTGCTGGGGAATCAGTAAACAAGTCCATTGGACATGGCAGGTTCAAGGTCAGGCTAGGGAGCCAGGGTCACGGCTGAGGCTGAGCTAGATGGAGACCAGCACTCCTACAGCTCAGCTCCAGCAAGGACCAACAGCACAGGCCAGAACTCAGAGTCCACAAGCAGAGGGCAGGGGACCCAGGTGAGGCTTGGTCAGGACTGTCAGTGCCCTCAGAGCCTTGGCAGCAACTCCCATTCCCCACAAACAAGGTGTGTCCTCACACCTGAGAGCTCAGAAACGGGGGAGGGATTTAGTTGGTGTGGGTTGCCAGTGGATAACTTTATGGAGACTTAGCCAGGGCAGGGACAACGGCCTGGGAAGGTGCCACAGCAGATGGAACTAGAGAGTGGCAGAAACCCTATGGACCAGCCCCAAGTGGCTGCCAGGTGGGTTCTGAGAAGGGGTTCGCTCAGGAGCTGGGGCTGGACAGGGGACCAGTACAAAGAGGACACCAAAGCACAGTCAGGCTGATGGCACAGGAGGAATTGCAGGAGAAGATCCCACAAAGCCATGGGCCAGGCCCCACTGTGCTGAACTCAGGAAGGCCTGATGTAGCTGTCAGGGTGCAGCAAGGGGCAGCTGCTCCAGAAGGACAAGGAGACAGTGACATGATATGGCTGGTGGGGATGGCGGGGGGAGCTTGACACCCAGGGCTACATCCCACAGACCCAGACAGGGTGAGCTGGCAGGCTGAGCCAAGAGTCCAGATCATTATGCAGGGTTTTGGACCTGCCTCGTCACCACTGGCAAGGTAGACACACAAGTCAGGTCAGGTCTGGTGATAGTGTCTCCTTGTGTGTTGCTGTTCCACTGTATCTGATCTTGCTTTCCAACATTAGCAAGTCACAAATTTTTCATTCCTTTCAAGTCCAGGTTTTGATTCTTCCTGTGGACACTAGCAGGAAAGTAACTGTGAACCTGAGAGAAAAGGTCTTTCCAGTTAGGTTTGGTACTTGATCTGCTTTAGGTTAGGTAAAATGGAAGAATCTGTTACAGGAAAAGACATTCAGGTAATAACTAGTAAAAGCTAAACTAGCTCCCAGACAGTCATTTTACATTACATAAAGTAGGTGTTTTGCTTTAAATATAGTGTGTGTCTTTAAATAATCTTTAAATAATCTTTAAATAAAGATTATTAAACTCTCCAATTATGAAGTTTTTGGTACCCAAAATATTAATGTTAACCCCTAACAATCACTTAGATGCAGTTTACAATATGATTTTTTATGTTTCGCTTGGCACGTTTGCATTTGGAATAGTATGGAAAAAAAGCTGTGAAGGCACATGCATGAAATATTGACAAATGGAAAGATAAAGGTTGACAGGTACAGTGGAGAGAGAAAAAAGTATTGGAGAGTTGTAATCCTGGAAAAGAGAGCATGACAGAATACTGATGATCAGTCCAAGAAGTTTGAAATTGAGCTGGCAGAAAAGGAAGGCACCAGAGAGATTGAAAATGGATAGAAGTGAACGCAATACAAATATGTTCAAGGAAGGTAGTCCTAGCTTTGTGTGGATTTAAGGAGATTGGAGTGCTTATCTGGAAAGCCAGAAGAGAAGAAGGGATTGGAGGGATAACAACACAGTTTAAATGTAAATAGTAAAGCGATTTTTCTTAAATTATATTTTATCTGTAACAATGAGAAGGAGGGCAGAGAATATTAATCATTTAGACAAGGTTTATACTGAGATATATATAGTAGAGAGATCTGCAGCATTCAGCATTGTATTTCTTGGTAGCAGTAAAGTTACAGCTGTAGTCCTGTGCTTGTACCGCTCTGAAAGAAGTCTACAGAGAACCCAAAATAGAGCAGGGAGGATAATGAAAAGATTATAACGTGACCTGTGAGAAATTACTGCAATTGGGGCAGTTTAGTTGAGAAAAGTCATGAGATGTGACAAAAACACCTGACTGTCTGCTGAATATCAGCTCCAAATTCTCAAACTATTGTTTCAAAATCTTAACCACAGTAGTCATTTAAAAAGCAAAGGAAAGTAAGTTTGTTGTTTGTGTCCAGAAGAAAAAGCAAACTGTGGCAGTAGTTTGCAGCAATGGAGGTTCAGATTAGACATTCAGAAAAACTTTCTGGTAAGAGTGAAGTTTTAAGAGTGGATTAAATAGGTAATTTGGGTTCTGGGAAGGGAAGGACCAACAGAGGTTAGCTAATGTAAGTGCTTTCTAACCTCTGAGCATCCATCAGGAAAGTCTCACTGCTGAAAATCCCTCAACCTTCCCTAACAACATTTACTCAGTAAGTAAAAGCTTGATTATTAAAATTAGCAAGGACAATCTAATAATGGGACAGACAGATGTAACATTTCCCACACTAAGTGACCATCCCTCTGACTCTGGAAGAAAATGAAATGGAGATAGATACCCCCTTGGTCAAAACCCAACAGTGATTTCTCACCATTTTCTTTGGCAGTGCTGATGAAAGTAGCTCACGAAAGAGCAAGAACACTCTTACCAAAGTGGGTAACTCCACTTATTCAAAACAGTGCTACAAGCACAGATGAATGGCATCACCAAAGGCCACTATTTTCAAGAATTTGTGTATTTCAGATGATTTATGTATAAACCGTATCAGAATTAACATGACATTTTTAGTTAAACTCTTCCATAAAGACTGACTAATTTGATTCCATACAAATATCTTGGGAACACAGATTTTATTAAACATCACATCTTCACTACGGAATTGTGGAAAGAACCAGGTATAAAATCACACTATACTAAATCCCATGTTTTTACCTTTCATAATTTATGGACTCTCATTGTACAGAGAAAAACTTTGTGGATTTAATCTGCATACATTTAATAACACTGTTTCATGAATAGTAAACATTTTTTATTTATTCTGACAAAAAGGAGATAGTTTATAAGCACTGTGTGTTCCACTGGAATGATGAACTGCATCTTAAAAATTAATTAAATCTACAGTATCGGCCAGCATTACATGGAAGCAGCAAAGTGATTGATGCTGGAGGCAATGAAAACCTGTAGGGTGTAGTTTAATTCATGCCTTTCATTCTCTACCTTTTTTTCCCACCTACACAGGAGGGAAAAAAGTATCTATCATTGTGGGGTTTTAATCTCAGTCTAAAAATATATGATTTAACTAATTGATCGTCTCAGCAATAAGGTATCTTTTTCTGCTATTTTTACGATTAATTGTAGCATGTCTAGAATTAGCATGACATTGATAGATACATCGATACATAAATCCAGGGATTCATGCATACATAGATGCATGCATGAAAACACAGTATTTAAACAATTCTTCTCCAGACATAAACCATTCCTTCATCTTACAAAGTCTTGCAGTTGACCTTACGAAGTCTTGCAGTTAAAACCTTCATTATCCAAAATATAACCATTGAAGCAAAATCCATTGAAGCTCATCAGTTAAATATTCAATAATTTATTCTGTTACGTTTTCTTGTAGATGTTTGGCTTTGAAGTCAAACGCCTTTTAACCACACCATTTTTATCAGAGTTTCCTGATGACTTTTGAACAGAAATGATGTGAGGGTCTGCTTCTCTTCATTAGGACTCAGTTATAGGTCAGAAGACTTTTGCAGCCTCTCTGAGGCAAAGACCATTTTAAATGCAACTTCTGCTGTGCTAACTGATGCTTGAGATCCATGAAGCTCAGAGAGGGATCATACTTTCAGTCTGAGAATTGAGAGGATTTAAATGTAGCATCTAAACATATTATTTCTTTATCTTTTTCATACTTTGAGTATTAATTGTTGCAGTTTGAGAACTGAAGTTCTATATAAAAAAGCCCAAACCACTATGTATCTGGTGGAACCTTCCTAACAACTGAGGTTTTTCCCTGTTTGGTGCCTATTCAATTCAGACCTTGAAATTGATTTTAGAAAGATTGGGATAATTGTTTCCTGGCTTATTTGCCTGTAAATTATACACCCTGGGACAAGGGTTTTATACATCAGATGTCTATTCAACCCAAGCAGCTGTTGCAAGGAGCTCAGTCATTAAAGTCCGTAGTGATGCATCCCTGTTACTTCTGAATAAAGGGCAGGAGGCTGCCGAGGAGACCATGAGCAGCCTGGCACAGGATATTGGTTACAGAAAAGAAATTAGATGCGTGAACCTCCTGACCCATGACTTGCTCCACTGTTCTTTTGAAAGCTGGCTGGCTTGTAAGGATTCACAGAAGACCATCTGTTGAGCTTCTCCAATCAAACCTAATTTGTATTTATTTATTTTAGAGAGTAAAGAAGACACACTCCAGCCTTTTGAAAGCTCATTTAGCCCCAAGAAGAAGATGCAGTTTAGGATACTTTGTTCAAGATATCCAGTATGTTGACTAAGATCAACTGACAAATTCCATTTGGACAGACATGACAGACCCTATGTCCTTCTCTCTGCCATTATTTCAACTTCCTCTCTCTCTTGTAATGAGGTACACAACATTTTTTTTCATGCTCTTCAAACAGAAGGACAGAATACATAAAGTATTTACCAGAGTTGGAAATCAAATAAGCAACACAAAAAATATTCCACTTCCACTGTGAAATTCTGGCCCAGCTTAGATAGGTGACAACGCTACCACGAGACATCATTCTGTAGTGTTACATGTGCATGGAAAAACTTATCTGTAGAGAAGATGAATCAAAATGCACCTGGAGTTAATAACACACTCTCAGCATGAAAGCAAGGATGAAATTTGGCCTTTCATACTCAAAATAAATAGAAGGAAAGGGAATTTACATTTCCAGTATATTGGCGATCATCCAACTTCAAGAAAGTCTGCTTCCCTTTCATCTCTATTCCCATGCACCTGCCTGGTCAGGGAGGGCTGGACACTGTCCCTGGATATGTCCATACCTGGTGCTACTCCTTCAGGACACCAGCAGTGGTCTCTGAAGAGCTGGCACATGTCTTTGGGTTTATACAAGGGCTGCCTGCTACCTCTGGCTCCAGTCCTAACACTGCTCACGCATGCTGTCCAAATATTCTTCTAACAGCATAACACTCCTGCAAATATTTTTCCTAAGAAAATGAGCTACAAATTTCAGGCCGAGTGCTGCACTAATCATGCTTTAATCATTTCCCTTGAGTATGCTTTTCATAATGTGTGAGTAGTTCTTGCAGAATCACTGATAAAGGAACTTAGTTATAAGGGAAAGATTCAGCTGTGAGATTCACAGTTTGGCTACCTATTTTTCTTGCTTAATCACCTCTTTTGACATGTATTTTCCTTTTTTCTTGACTGCTGTCTCAGTCTTTCTTTTCAGATTCTCCTTTCTACTTTGTTTCTGATATTCTCTTATTTACTTACCTACCCCTTTCCCTTTCACATAGCTCATACATTTTTTTGTATTACATTTGCTTTTCTTTGAAGATGTGCAAAAGATAAAGACATTTGAAATTCAGCTCTCAAGGGGAAAGACCCTGAGGCACAATTCTCTTGTAACTCCTCTGGACAGCCTTAGATGCTCACGTCCTTTGATGAAGTCTGAGTTTTAAAAACAACATTGACAGTGCCCACTGAAGTTAAGCACTACTGCAATCCACTTTTCTGATTCTGTCAAGGTTAACAATAGCCAATGGAGCCTCTCTGTTCTTAAAAGTTTTTGCTTTATATTACCTCGGTCATATTCTCATGGTATTTAAGAGTAAGAAGGATGGTAATTTCACTTCAGCAATGTGGAAGCTACAGTTGTGTGTGTTGAAGCAGCTGTACAGCACAACCGAAGATGTAGTTGTCGGTCCTGGGCAGTTGTCAGCCAGGTTTCATGTGAAGGGCCTGGGAACTCTGAATTTGCCTATGATAGAAGCGCTTCATTGCGTTTAGAGAGAGCTGCTACCATTATAGCCATGTCCTTGTATCAATCTCTTGGCAGAACAGAACGGCACTTTTGCCAAAACTGTTATAATTCCTTTCACTAAAAAGCAATTTAGTTTCTTTAGCACCAAGAATTTGGTACTCCCAGCACCGAGCTCCTCCCCGGGGAGGAGAGCGGGCGGCCTCTCTCGGGCAGCCCGGCGGTGCGGGCGCTCCGCAGGCGCTGCCCCGGGACCGCAGCGCAGCAGACGGGAGCTGTCCGGTCAGCACCGCCCCGCCTTCGGCTGGTTCTGAACCAGCCCAACCTCACCGCGGGTCGCCGTGAGGGGGGCTACCGAGGCCGCCCGGGCCGGCTGTGCAGCCGCGCCCGGGATAGGGGCGGACACGCCCGTGCGGCTCGTGGTGCGGCGCTGCCTCCCGAGCGCCCGCACCGCTCCGGCACTGACCGCGCCTGCCGTGCTCGGGACACGGTTCGGGGTTTGAGCCAGCAATGCCCTTGTGGCCAAGAGGCCCAATGGGATCCTGGGGTGCATTAGGAGGAGCATTGCCAGCTCGAGGGAGGTGATCCTGCCCCTCCACTCAGCCCTGGTGAGATGAGTCCATCTAGAGTGCTGTGTCCGGTTCTGGGCTCCTCGCCACAAGAGAGACATGGAGATCCCGGAGTGGGTCCAGTGGATGGCAAAGAATATCATTAAAGGACTGGAGCATCTCTCTAACAAGGAAAAGCTGAGGGAGTTGGGCCTGTTCAGCCTCTACAAGAGAGGGCTAAGTGGGGACCTCATTAATACGTATAAATATCTAAAGGGAGGTGCCAAGAAGATGGAGCCTTTTGGAGGCTCTCGGGGTTGCCAAGCTTAGGACAAGAGACAACGGGCAGAAACTGATGCACAGGAAGGTCCACCTGAACGTGAGGAAGAACTTCTTTCCTGTGCAAGTGACCGGTCACTGGAATAGATTACCCAGAGAAGTTGTACAGTCTCCCTCACTGGAGATGTTCAGGAATCTTCTGGACGCGGTCCTGTGCCATGTGCTCTGGGATGGCCCTGCGGAGCAGGGAGTTGGAGCCCGTGACCCCAGGGGTCCCATCCAGCCTGGCGATTCCAGGGTCCTGTGACTGGCGGGGGCGGGGCCCGCCCGCGGAACCGCCGTGGGCAGCGCGCGGTGGTGCGGCGGAGCAGTAGCCAACCAGGAGGCTGCATGCAAATGAGCCTGCCCCGCCCCCCGCGTGCGGAGTGGGGCGGGGCCGGCTGGTTGCCGTGGCGACGCTAGCGGCCGAGCCCCCGGGCGGCTCCCGGGTAGACCCCCCGCGCCGGGCGGGCCCGGGCGGCGGCCATGCCAGTGCGTGCGGCTGGTGCTGAGTCAGGAGCAGGAATCCCCAAATCTCCCTCCGAGGCCAT
>VZRN01005540.1:3367843-3457123 GCA_013397935.1 Dasyornis broadbenti
CGAGGGAGGGAGCCCCCGGGCGGCCGGTGCCGCCTCACGGCAGGTCCCTTTGTGAAACGCCAGGGAAGGGGCGAGAGAAGGCTGTCCGGGGTGGGCTGTGCCGTGCAGGAACCCGGGGCAGTGCGGTGACAGCCGGTTTCCTGGTTTGCCCGTTAAAATCCCGGATCCCCCGCGCTCCCGACGGGTCAGGGCGCGCCCGGGCACCGGCGCGGCTGCCGCATGTGTGCGGGTGGTGGGAGCGGCGGCGGGAGGCGTCTGGTGGCAAAGCCGTATTACGATCTCAAAAGCTCCCTTTTTCCAGTAGTGAATGCAGAGGAGCGGCCCGCGCTCCAAGGAGCCGGCGGCGGGGAGCGATGGCCGGTCCCAGCCTCTCCCGTGCTGCTCTTGCCGAGAATGGCAGTCCCCGGGAGCGCCTCAGTGACCGTCCGGCCACGCGCTGCCCTGCGGGCCGGCTCTTGGCCGGGTTACTGCGCCCAGTAATGGCAAATCCGCTTTTCTCAACTTTAGGAGTCCGGTGAGGAGTTGCCTG
The DNA here is from genome assembly GCA_013397935.1 of Dasyornis broadbenti. Classification (NCBI taxonomy): domain Eukaryota; kingdom Metazoa; phylum Chordata; class Aves; order Passeriformes; family Dasyornithidae; genus Dasyornis; species Dasyornis broadbenti. The sequence continues at coordinate 3,368,373 of VZRN01005540.1, forward strand.
TTCTATTCAGTATGTGTAAAGAAGAAGGGAGTCTCGGGGAACTGCGGTTTTTGGGGGGACAGGAGGATGAGGGAGGCCCAGGAGAGTGATACTTAACTTCTCTGATGTTCTTTGCTTAAGACTCACTCAGACCGTGTAGGCAACTTTACAAGGCTGCTGTACCCCAAGAGTTCAGGTTCTGAGAGCTGTCTTTCTTCTCATGTGCTCATTTAAAATATTTCGAATGTTTCCTTGCTTCTTATTTAAATCTGTTATCATTCCCACCAGGAAAGATCTCCTCTTACCCCAGCATGGTATACAGCATTGGCAAAGTGGTAGAAAGTTAATGATAATACCTAAATGCAATCACATAATTGTGGAGGCAGTGTCAAGATGTGAAAATGCATGATGTATGCAACAGTTTAGTACTGGAAATTAGAACATTTAACACCAGAATTCAGTGGCAGTCCTAATTAAAACATACTTAAACATCAAACTTCAGTAATTAAATTCAGCACTATAGTTGAGACATTGTTCTGATATGACAAGAAATAGCAACAGTCATTGGAGCTGACCTAAATTAATGTTTTCTTCTTGCTCATGTTATAATTAGATTCAGCTTTAAAGAAGACTGTTAATTTGTTCATGGAAAGCTTTTGGAGCTGTTTTAATAGGGAAAGTTAGCTCAGGTGTAGTTTCTGCAGTGTGTTCAAACAGGCTGTCTAAGATTTCTCTGTCAAAAACTCAGCTATAACAACCTGTTTGAATATATTACTGTGTGTAGTCTGACATTTTAAAAGATTTTAAAGAAAGAAGTGACAATATGATACCAGTATTTACAGTATCATGCATTCCAGTATAATTTCTGTGGAAATTAAGGTGACAGTTAGAGTACATGAATGAAACAGGAATTCATTATGATGTTTTAGATCTTCCTGAGTACCAATAATGGACAATGAAGACATTTTGAATAAATATTTGTGGAATGTGTGTCCTTATGAAGTGATACCTCATCAGGCATCAGATTTATGTTCTCTTCAGGCTGAAAAAAAAGTTGCCTAGTGAAGTATAATGCAGAACACTGAACTCAGAGCATAGGGAGTGAGGTAAACAAGTGTATGCAGGCAGTGTTTGAAGTGAGAAAAATTAAGGGCAGATGTTCTAAAGAGTTAAAGTGAATCAACCCTTGACAGACGGTCTAATGACATGGACATCAAGTTCCTATCAGATCTTTTTTAAGATATTCAGTACTTGGTTTGATCTCCTCCTTTGAAGGCAGCATGTGCAGTGATGGGCCAGTAACCTTGTCACCTAGATTATTTGTGTAACGAAAAGAGGGTGTCTCAGTTAACATTTTAGTATTTGGATCTCAGGATGGTACCTCAGGATGGCTTTGGTACCTCAGAATGATATAACTGGTGACAAGTCTGTGATATTTACAGATGACTTTTTAATGCTGTTCATTGGTTCTCACATATCTCTAAAATTAATTATCTGGGCTTTCAGGTTCTTAATATAGACTAAGTTGTAGGAAGCAGTTTTTCTTGAGAAATGTGACTTCAGAATCACCTCAAATTTTAGAAGGTGAAAAGGAGCTGGTTCTTGTCTGAAATTGTTGTCATTTTCATTAAAACAGGAATTATTTCTTTAAAGCCTTTAAACTGAGTATTTTTAATGGATATCTGCCGTTAGACCTCTGATTTTAGGCTATGAAGTCTGCTAGCTTGTCAGGAACGGTCACATTAGGACTAAAGAACCTTTGTCCTTCAAAGATCGGGAAAACAGGGGACATTGAAGGCAATTCTCAGGTAAGTTTCAATGTGTATTGAAACCCGATGTTGCTTTCCAGTACCTGGTACTGTTGTAACTATAAATTGCCATTATTTTTTTCCCAAGACACTGTGCATTTTCTTAAACAGCTGGAGCATTAATAAGCATTTATGTTGCTTCAGTCAATTCCTCTGCTCCGTCTCTGACTTAATCTTTGCCTTCTCTATGTTCTCATCTTCTATGTATCTTAATGCCAGGAAAATATCTTTCTGAGTGACCCACGTATCTTAGTCTCAATGCACAAAAGAGAAACAAACCAGTCAGAGTCACGTGTTTTATCCATAGTGATGATTTTAGGAGTTTTGTAGTCAAGAAAAAACCTTTCACAAATAGCGTTTTTCCAATCCTAGCTTGTATCCTTTTGCATTTATCCCTTTTCTCATCTGTGTTAGGCCACCTTCTCATCTGTTGCAGTCTCATTCATATTTTTAAGTCTTGGAATACCCATGGTTTGGTCATGAGGGCCTTCACTGTTTTCGGTGGGATAAACATGACTGCTGGTTATATCATGCCACGCATTTGTGGTATGGTGGTTGTCCCTGGATAACTTTCAGTAAGCTGCAGAGTGCTGCTGGGCTGTGGATCTCAGCCTGGGAATCCTGCCCTTAGGGTTTGCTTGCGTGCATCAGTACTAGAAAGGTCCCTAAGTAAGGCAAGCTCTTAGTTTAATTAAGAGATACCATAGAAGGAAATAGCAAAGAGGAAATACAAAACCTTGTGAAGTGATTTGCTTATTTTTTTATAATTTATTTATGTCCCTTGGGATCAAGAGTTTGACTTTGGTCCCAGATGTGTGTAGCTCCTTGAAGGATTGGTGTGTCCTTTGAAAATCACCAATCCTCACCGTGAAAGAAACAAACAGGCATTTCAACACACTTTGTTCAGGAAGACAATTCCACGTGGCATCTTTCATAAAAGAAAACAATGGCAATTTATAAGGACAGTGCTGCAGATAAAGCAAACCCAAATACACATTGAAACTTACTGAAAACAAACTTCAAAATGTAGTGCTTGATCTCATCTTTCCCTTGAACACACTGAGAGCTTCTTTTTTCCTTGCATTTCATGTCTCTGTCATTCAACACAGGCGTCAGTGGAAACATCTGGGAAAGTAAAGTACTCTTGGGACCTGGGAACCAAGGTCTTATTTTCAAAACTGGCAGAGACTAACTTAGGGTTAGGTAAGTTAAGGGAATGCAGGGCAATGAAAGATATGTTTCCATCACAGTACCTACTTTAAGAAACCAGATGAGCAGAAACCCACCTGAATTAGCTGGAGTGAACCACAGGGGAGGAGGGGGAGTAGACGGGTATGTGATTGGTTTGGCCTTTGGTGGGTGCTTCACAGGCACATTGGTGGGTAGAGGGCAAGGCAGGAATTAAGCAGCAGTTTTCATTAATTTAAAGTGAATCTAACTTTAAGATGATGTAAAGAAGCAGGTAAGTGCTTTTTGCTGTGTCTGCTCTGCGCTAGGCAGTGCTATCAGAAATACTGGGCTGTTCAAGGGTATGTGACATCCATTCTACCCTTGGATATCTGTTCTCAGGCAGCTGGAGCTGGTGCCAGATCTCATTTCTTGTACAGGAGGTGGCATCAGGGCCCTGTGTGGAAGTACTCAACTAGTTTGTTGGGGGCTTTTTTTCCATCATCATTGCAGGGACAGACTAGCTGGATACTTGGTCTATCCATATGGCAGATAAAACATGTTCTGCCAAGGCACTGCAAGTGTCAGCGCCATTTGAGGTTCACCCTTGTAATCCCAGCACTGCTCCAAAGCCCTGATTTACTTCTGCAGTGTTGTGAGATTCAGAGGCTACAGGCTTTTACAGGTCAATAGGAATTAGGTATTAAGTATCTTGAGGCCACTGAAGCTACAATACTTTGGAGAATGACACTCAGGTATACCTGAAGATGAGAGATCTCACATAATTTTAGGTATCAGCTGCTTTAGCCATTTTGTTTATTTTCTTGATTTTTTAGAAGAAATGAGAGTACATGAATCCAATTTTTGTTTTCAAATTACCCAACTACATGTGGAAACACTGGGGTTTCTTTTCTTATTTTATTGAAGAGTAGAGGAGAACACTTTAGTGCTTTCACACACTGGAGCTGTTCAAGTAGTCACTGTACTCCTAGACAATTTCCTTGTTGCTGCTGTTAAACAATGAACTCAAACACAAAATCTGAAATACTTGCAAGGAAAGTGTGCATGCCTTGGATTCCTGTAATTTCATCCCTTCATATTAGCAAAGAATGTTTTAAGAGTTCTGATGAAATCTCTAGAATAATTTCAGTATTTTATTTCCATGAGCTTTCATAGATCTTCATTTTTCCTGTATCACTGGAAGGTATACACAGTTTTAATCAGAGAAGCCAGTGATTAATGTAGGGGGAGTTTATTGTGGTTAAAAAGTGTCCCATGCATCTGTTTCTCTCTCACGTGATGTTATGACATGGGGTCTGCCATCTGTTTACTTCAGTGTGGAATTAAACATAAATAAATATGTAAATAGCCTTACATTTAAGGAACCCAAAATTGAGTAAATATTTATTTGGTCTTTTAGAAGTTCAGGTTTTGCTCTGGATTAATTTTCATTTTTGTAAATGTTGACTACTATATAAAAGCACAAACCCATAAAAATGTGCCGAGTGAGGTTTGTGCTTGGGGATGAGTAGCAATTTTTGCTGCACTTAAAAAAAATTAAATTTCCCACAGACATGAAAAATCTGCTTAGATTTCCCTTTATTATGTCAGAGGACATGCAGTTTATATATGTTCTGAAATGCTACAGTTTCTGCAAAAACATGTTGCAATACATATTTGTCAGATACACAGAACTACAGATATTTTTTCAGGAGTCAGAAATAACACAAACACAGGAGAAAACATTACATTCTATATATTGCATGCTGTGCTTGCAAATGCAATGATGTTTTAGAAATAGTTTTTATTAGGAGAATATTACCAACTTCTTAAACTGTGCTGTTGCCATTACTACAAAGGTTTGTATCGTATCTTTAAAAAAGAGTGGAAAAACATTGTAAATCGATTCTCTCTGCTCCCTCCTCAGGAACATAGACATTATAATATACGTGTAAAATGTAAAAAGAACTCAGCACATGTGTGGATGTGGAACAGAACAAAAACAGAATTATGAGGCAAATACTGACTACACAGGCAAGAATACAGGTAGTTTATACCCACACATCCACAATCAGGCACAAACACTCAGTATAGCCAGAGCTGTCTATACCAATGTGTCCTTTGTTTCCATGTACTCTGCTTTCCTGTTTTACACACATATAAACAGATTGTATAATGTGAAAACCTCTTGAGAAAGGCACTGGATGAATCAGGGATCTTGTAGAGAAACTCATTGCACTCCCTATGGGAAAACAGATCTTCCCGGGGTTTTTCTGCTGACAGCTGAGGAACTGCAGAGTACATGTCTCCTGTGCAGGAGGAAAAAAGTTTTGATTTTATTTTGCTTCTGCATAGCTCTGTTTCTGAGTAATGGTTTCTAGAAAATACTCTCCTACATCTGACATGAAATAATTGATAAATGTAAAGTATCTCTATAAAGCACAAGTAGATATTGAATACTGGGCCAAATTCACCCAATAGTTTAGCTGTATAACTGAGTTTCTTTCAGAAGATTAACCCTTGCTTGTGTTAAAGCAGAGTTGGGTTCTTTTAGCCATGTATCAGGTGCACAGCTGATGTGCACTAAGTGGGGTGGGAGTGTTGATCTGCTTGAGGGTAGGAAGGATCTACAGAGAGATCTGGACAGACTCATCAATGGGCTGAGGACAACTGCAGGAGCTCAGTAAGGGGAAGTGCTGGGCTCTACACTTGGGTCACAACAACCCCATGCAGCATTACAGGCTGGGGGAGGAGTCACTTGAGAGCTGCCCAGCAAAAAGGAACCTGGGGATGCTGGTCACTAGCCAGCTCAGCATGAGCCAGTGTGTGCCCAGGTGGCCAAGAAGGCCAATGACATCCTGGCCTGGATCAGCAATGGTGTGGGCAGCAGGACCACTGCATGGCTGAGGGAGCTGGGTTTGTGTAGTGTTGAGGAGGCTCGGGGGAATCTCATTGCTCTCTACAACTGCCTGAAAAGAAAGTGTAGTGAGGATGGGGCCGGTCTCTTCTGCTGTGCCTACAGTGAGAGGACCAGAGGAAATGGCCTTAAGCTGAGACAAAGGAGATTCAGATTAGATATTAGAAAACAAATTTTTCGTGTTAGGGTAGTCAGACATTGGAATAGGTTGCCCAGCGAGGTGGTGGAATCACCACCCCTGGAGTTGTTCAAGGGGTGTCTGGATCTGGTGCTGGTTGATGTGGTTTAGTGGTTTAGGGGTTACAGTAGTGGTGCTGGGTTGGCAGTTGGACTGGAAGATCTTAAAGTTCTCTTCCAACATTGATGATTCTGTGATTCTATACAGTAATGTACAAGCAAAAAGAAATGCATAATAGACATTCAAAACACAGGAGCTGATGTTATCTCCAGTTTCTGAATTGATCAATGAAACACAGAGTGGCATTGGAGCAGTGGTTACACATCTGTTGACCATGGCTAACCTTCAGCATTACTCCTGGGCCAGCAAGCACTTGCCACTGGGCATTGAATTGCAAATGCCTCACGGCCAGTTTGGTTCTTTGCGATGGCATCTGCAGGCTAACGGTTGGCAGCCAGTGCCCCTTTGAAGGAGCCACAAGCTTCTGTATCCTGGAATGCTGCGTATCCTTCCCCAGTGCCTGGCTGTCTGCCAGCTTTCTTGTCTGTAGCCATCAGGACAGGAGAACATCCAGGCTCACAGGCTGCACAGTGCCCTAGCTGCAGTTTGCTCTTTCAGTGAGTTCTGCCTGGATCACTGGCATGCAGTGCTCCTTCCAGCTGTGCCAGGGGAGCAGGCTCAGGTGGAAAAGTTGCTGAGGGTTGCAGTTTGCTTCCGGCTGGTGTTCATGGAGGTTGAGGTGCTTCACTGGCAACTCTTTCACTTGAACTCTGCTTGACTTAGGGCCAGTCCTACCTCTAGGATGGATTTTGTTTTCTAAATAATGTGTTCCAGTTCAGTCAGAAGTCATGGCTGTCATGCAGGAATCTTATCATGAAATTCTTTGGCCTTTTGCAAGTATTCAACTAGATTACGTAATAGTTGTTCTAGTTTCATAATTTGTGAATCTCTACATGTATGCATCATTGTGCTTCTTGAAAAGGTAGTGGAAACTGCTTTTCTTCTGCTGTATTTTCAATTTGTAATTGCATCTTGCACTTAATCATTACTGACTTAATACTAATGATAAACAAAGTGTATTTGATTGAAGATAAAGCCCAGAAAGAGCAACTAAGATAATTTGAAATGCTTGCAAACAGGATGCTGAAGTTATTGGTTAGTTTGCCATATTTTTAGTTTACATCCACCTCCCTGAGTCAGCAGAACTGTGGGAGAATGGCTAGACTTTTTTTGGTACTGCCATTAATATTAGAACTGTTTGTGAAAAGTTTACCAGGAGAAAACCATCAGTAACATTTAATTACAGCTTAAATGCTCATAAATTTTCCTGTTTGGGTCGAGGTTACTGACCCAAACAGGTAGGAGATAACATGGTTTTAATTTTTGATGGTGTCTGCTCCCTGAACCTCTAAGAGAAAACCTTGGTAGCCCTTAACATAGTCTTTCCACTTACAAAAAGTGTGCATACCTCAGAAACTTGGTACATATTTTTAGTTACTTTACTTTAGTTACTCCCTTATTGTTTCGATAGGTTTTTTTCTTAAACGTTCTTTGGAACTGATGTCAATGTTTCCTGCGCTGCCCTTATTGTTTCTCAACATCAGAAGCAGGTTCCCAAAATAATCATTCCTCATATGAGTAGACCTTACCCACGTGGTTTGTTCCAGTGCAATCACTTACCTGTTTTAAATACTGCCTCTGAGACAAAGGGCGTTGCAGCATCAGACCTCCCATGGAATTTCCCTGCCAGTTTAATTCTTTCATAAGCACAAGCCCAGGCTGCTTTATCAAGTGGTGCCTCTGTAGCTGTACTGGTTCATGATCTGAAATTTCATTGACCTTTGTTGATGGCAAGATCTTAGATGACAATACAACTTTCTCTTTACCAAGAGGAAGAGAGGAGGTAGAGTAGTTGTGTGAATTAAAAAAAAAACAAACAAAAAACAAAACAAAAAACCAAAACAAAACAAAACAACCCCCACAAAAAACCCCTAAAACAAACAAACAAACCCCCAGTAGCTCCTTCCATTAGCTGTGTTGCCTGTAGTCACCCAGCAGAGTTACAATGACAGGTGCACTATGGCATGGATGGGTCTACATGTGCCTACTTAAAAGAATGTTTTTGTCTTCCTTGCTGCTGTATAAAAAACCCAACCCAACTACAAAACATGCAGAAAGCAAGCTAACAAAAACACAACAGGCTGTAAACAAAAGAGAAGGTGTGGAGGTGCTTGTGCTCTTGGCCTGTTATTTCAGTGGCAGAACTCCTGTTCCTCTACAAATCACCAACAAATTTCCTTTTAATCTATTAGGAATACAAGCATGAATGTTTATCTTATGCCTAGGAGCTAAGTTAAATGGCTACAGTAGCCTAAGAGACTGTGAAGAGTGATGATAATAAAAAGGCAGCATGAAGGTACACCTGAAAATAATGTAGGGTTTCTTCATGAAGCGTCCTGACCCCATAACCAGCTCAAGGCTGCCACCCACACTGTGCTGTCTCCTCTGGGCTACTGTCTCACCAAATAGAGCTGTGGTTTGCAAAGACATTGCTGGTGTAAATGGAGCTGTGAGATGCTTGCTGGGAAAGTCCCCATTATCTACCTTCCATCTTTTAATGTCCATCTTTTAAAGTTTATTGAACATCACTCAGTTATTTTGCTAATTTCCTAGAAAGCAAGTGACATTATTTAAACCTCTTATAGAATGAACAGCTTCTAATATGCAAGAGTTACTGAGTATGATGGTTTCACATACTTTCATTTTACTGAGTGCTGTGTCTTCATTTCCAGGAAACAGGACTCTTGTTGCAAGAGCTTTTTATCACCTTCAGAAGTAAATACCATTAATAAGTCCTAATATTACAATGACTTCTCCATTGGTGACATGTAATAAGCTTTCTCTCACATATCACTACAGGATGGTGTAGGTCTCAGGAGCTTGCCTTGGCCCAAGATACAAGGCTAATTTCACTTGCTTGACGAATTCTAAAATGTAAATGCCTAGAATATAACGAAGGCAGAGACAAAGGGAAAAATCTGTCAGAGAAAGTCAAAGTCTTTGTCTAAACATCTGATTATTGGCAAAACTATAGCAAACTTCCAGAAGTACTTTAATGGCTTGACCAAAATTAAAAAGCTGCTATATAAATTACTTGCTGTCTTCTCACAGTTCTAGTTATTACTGTCAAGAAACTGGAAAGAAAACAAGTAATTATATACAAAATGAAAAGGTTTGATAAATTGTTTCTGGATTTTAATAGTTTCTTGAAATATTTTGTCCTATGGGCTTATATACAAACCAAATGGTCTCATTTTACTCATAAGATGTTTTTGTTAAGCTTAGCAATAATTTTTCTAGGCCAGATAAAACAAAATAGTAGTGAGTAGTAATTTGGAAGCTATTGCTGTAGATTTCCTTTGATCTGTCAGCACATGGTGTTTATGCATTTCTCTATATGGCTTTGATAAAAAATAGCTGATTTTAATCTATTATATTTGATGTAGTTTCATATCCAGTAACTGAGAGGTCAGAGAGTAATGGGAATATTGACAGGTCTGGTTTTAAGCCCTGATCTGTAAAGTGAGCTTTAATGATGAACATTTATAAAAGCTGGACCAATGGGAAGCTAAAAGAAAAATCTCAGTGTTGCAAAGGTGGTTACATAGATGAAAAACACCACTGTGTTTGCCTGGGGGGAAAAAGAGGTATCTTCCTGCAAACCAGGCCTATTTTCTTCAAATAACCTCCAAGGAAACAACCTGTGCCAAGCTAGGAGCTGATTACCCGTTGCAGGCCTTAGACCATAGCCATTATTGTTTTAACATTTCTGCCTTCCTCTTTATCTCAGCAGGAACCAGGCTGTATGGGCTGCTGTGTAACTTGACCTTGCTTGAAGATAAAAAGACAGATTAGCACCCAGCAATAGCAAAACCAGAAACAAAAAGACAGTATTTAGAAAATAAAGGAAAGAACTGGCAGTGTATGATTATGTGTAATGTTCTGCACTGTGCAGCGTGGGTGGCCTGATGAACAATTCCCATCCATGAAGCCCAGACAGAAACTTGGGCTTGGTCATAGTTTCTCCATTTTTAATCCTGTCTGTGCAGAGATGCTGTGATTTTCATAATGAAGATGCTAATGGTGATGATTTCCTTTAACATTTGAGAGAATGGGGGGAAAAAAAGAAAGCAAAACAGAAAGGAAAAAAAGGAGACCTGTATAAAATTGCATTGCTTTCAGTAAACAAACTGAATAGCAAATCAGCAGGAAGAGCTGGATATAAATCTTTAAGTCTTTGTTGTTGTTTTACTAACGTCCTCTGAGCTTTCCATACATCAAGGCAGTGAGCCCAGAGATCAGCAGCAATTAGGCATGATGTCCTAAAGTGTCTCAGGGATGCTAAAGAGTGCTAAATGCTCAGTGATTAATCATTCAGCATCAAAAATCTGAAAAAACAGTGTAAAGGCAAAAAGAGATTCTGTTATGATCAACCATGGGTACTCTGCTCAAACTGGTGTGTCAGCTGTACATCAAATGGTCACTGTCAAAACCCAACCAAACCACAGCTGCACAGCCATAAGCTCCCAGTTAAATAATGGTGGAGGCAAAGGGACAGATTTCCTTTGGCTTTTCTCAACCACCACTTCATCTCAAAAACAAAACAAACCAAAACTCAGCTATGTTTTCATAAAGATTTCAAGCCAAAAGCTGTAGAAGTGTGGTTTTTTCATATCAGACCATATGGCAGATAATAAATATCTGAGGGTCTGATGGCTGATAACTACCTACATAGACATGGGCAGAAAATACAGTTTCAATAATCAAGTTTTCTGACAGATAATGCCACGTCAGTCTTCACACATCCTCACTCTGTCTCATACATCTTTAGGTTATAAGCTCCTCAAAGCAAGTACCCTTGTGGTGCTCTGATCACAGCTGGAGTATTTTAGTACTATTACAGAATGTGTCAGACCAGAAAGGAGTTGGAGCTCAGTCAGCTCTCTTTTAAATGGGACTTAAGGTTGCATTCTTGCCTTTATTTTGAATGGTTCCTCAAAATTATAGGAGATTCTGATTAAAACCACAACAAAACAACTTCTACTCCTGATTATCTGTACTGATGCCAGTGGCAGGAAAGGGTGCTTGGTAAGAGGTGGGTGAGTAATAAATGTACTATATACATTTGCATTTACTAAGTGCCAGTTAGTTTTTCCAGCTGTTATTTACAGTTAACAGAATACATTTTTTATCTAGGGCTTTTGGAATTACTGAGACCAAATGAAGGGTTAAACTGTTCATAGCATCTAACCTGACTTTGTTCTGCAAACAGAAAAATCGTGTGCCTTCACCCACCTCAAAGATGACTGAACTTCTCTAACAGACACAAAAAATGAAGTTATATGACACATTTGAAAAGCTTTATTTTCCTCACCATTCTACCTTGTGTGAATTGTGTATGCTCAGGGGTGACCAAAAAGCAAAAGTCCCCAGAGAGCAAACCAGCCTGAAGTCTGGTTACAGCATTCTGACACAGTTAAATGTTTTTAGTTTCACCATCAAGCAGTTATTAAAAAATTTACTTTCTTTGTGTTTTTTCCTCCTTCCAGACTCTGACGGCACCTGCTCCATTTGCAGATGAAACAAGCTGTCAGTGCCAAGCCCCTCATGAGAAGTTAACCATTGCACAAGCTCGCCTGGGAACACCAGGTACGTGGAGAGAGTCTCGTCCACAGGACTGTGGGCACTCCCAAAGCACTGGTTCTTCCATATAGACATCAATTAATGCTTATTTGTGCCTTCTACTCAAAAGCAAAAGCTTGATGTCTGGTGCTATCAGGTAATGGAGAAGGCACCAGCAGCTACAGAGCCATTATGTTCTATTAGAGAAACACGAGAAAACATTTCAAGTTAGAGTTTGTTGGTTTTGTGCATGTTGGTTGGAAGGAAGGCTTGCCAGCCCACTCCAGCCAGCCTGAAAATTGTGTTATGTAGTAGCTACCTTCTGATTTCTCATACTGCCTCTATATGCTGGAAAACTCTTCTTTCACTGATGTTCCTGTTGATGGCATCAAACCTTCAGTGACCTTTAGTGTTATTTGCCAGTTTCTTTATCTGGGCATCTGTGATTGGGCTGGGGAAGCAGGATAATTCCACATGAAGTCCCAAATGTATCCTTCGGCCCCCTATATTTCAAGAGGTTATTTTTAAAAAAGCTTTGTTTACTTCTTTGTTTACTTATTTTACTTACTTAAAATAAGCTTTTAAAGTATGTACACATTATAGGAGCAAGCTGCAGCTTTCCAGTCAGCTCTGCAAGGAACAATGTTCTCGTATGGACCCTTGGGTGTCCTGGCTACAGAGAAGTCTCTATGCTGTCACTGAAACACAGTCCATGGAGGTTGGAGCTCTAGTGCTTTCATCTCCACTGTGCTTTTGCTTGGAAGTGGCAAAGCATGTCGTTTGAGAAAGCATGTCCTTTTTTGATCTGGAGGCTGCTGCTGAAGGTGCTGTACAGAAAGAGTTATAAGGGTGATAGCAGGAGAAAGAGAAGTTACAGGCTTATTAGAGAGAAGAACTTGGGGAAAGTCTGGAAAAAGTGGAGTGAAAGGTTTACATAGAAGAGGTAAGCAATGAATTTTTACAGCAGTAAGCTGTGGAAAAAAGCAAGTCAAGGCAAGAGGGGAGGGAGGAAAGGGAGATGATCGGAAAAAATCCATAAGGCATAACTGATTAGAAAGGCAGAGAGAAAAGAACAAGACATATGGTAGAACTCTGAATGAGGCAGGAAGATGACATTTTTGCTAATTTAGAATAGGGGAATGATGGATGATAATAAATAGGGTAAGTCTGAGAGAAAACAGCAGAGAGTACAAAGAACAAGTAATGTGCAGTATAAAACACTGCAGGTTCACCTGTGGTGCTTTTGAATATCAGAACTGGAGTAAATCTCTGCAGTCATCTGATCTGGGAACAAAAAGGCATCCAGTAGAATTAAGTGCAGCTGGTTTGGGGTCTGAAAAATCACTGTTGTGTTTCTTTCTCCACAGTTGACAGACCTGTCAGAGTGTATGCAGATGGGATATTTGACCTCTTCCACGCTGGCCATGCTAGAGCTCTTATGCAAGCCAAAACTCTATTCCCAAATAGCTACTTATTAGTAGGAGGTAAGATCAGAGTTATTTGTTGCACTGGATTTTTGTTCCTGTGTTTCAGTATCAGATTATTGCTGTGCTCCCACCCCCAGCTGTTTATATACTATGACTTGAATGCTGCTTTCACTCCGGGGCTTTCCATAGGTGATTTGCCTTGAATTACATCTTACAATTGCATCAATTAAAGTAAAAGTCAAATTCTGCTCTCAGCAGCACAGGCACAATTCCCATTCTAGTTAAAGCAGGTGCCTGCATGGCTCTGAGCTTAAAATAGGTCCATATGAATAATTTACCTTTTTCAGTTATTTGCTCAAAATTGTTCAAAGATGGAGATGAGTGAATGAGAACAACTTATTCTTACTACTTATTTCTGGCTCATTAGTGCTTTTGCCAGCTAGGCACAGCCCATGACCTCTGCCTGCCAGGTCCAGACCCAGCCTTCTGCATCATCACAGAAGCTAAGTACTGGCCCATTGTCATTGAAGACCTAAATGTAGGTCATGAGTGGAATGTAATTTCAGTTCACAGGTGTCCCCAGGCAGCCGGCAGCTTACTTTTTTTTTTTTTTTTTTTTTTTTTTTCCTATGAATATCTCCTTTTCTTGCTGTGTGCCTGGCTAACAGCTGTTCAGCAGTTGGCCTGTGCCTGAGGAGTCACTGGAGGGTGGCTCTTTCCTGCCTAGTTGGCTGTGCAAGCCCTACTCTCATGAAGCCTCACAAATGTGCAGTTTGGTTCCAGTTTCCCTGCACCTCCAGGGCTGAGATACTCCTCACAGAAACATTTCACAGCGACCTTCATTCAGCTGTTCAAATGCTTTACAGTGAACATGAATGCAACCTTCAGACATTACAAGGTGCATTATTTTGCATATTTGTCCCAAACAGTTGAAGGGGGGGGGAAAGACCCAACTGAGAAGGAAAACAAAATCTCCTTATAAGCACATGTTTTGGTTTTACTCAAGTTTATGAATTGTGGCAATTCCCATGGAGCTTCCTGTGAGGTAAAGGACAAGTCCCTTTGTTAGGAAGGAAACATTAAGGATTCTCTTGTTTTCCTGCTAAGCCAGACAGCTTGCAGAAGAAGCAAGTGGAGGTACAAGACTGTGAGGTTTAAAAAAATAGGCAAGTGGTGTCCATTTTGTTGTTGCCTTTGAAGGATTAGCAGTTGCCCCAGATAAGGGAAGGAACTTTGGGGCGAAAGCCTGACTCCTTTGAAATTCATGGCATAGCTTCATTTTGCCCTTATTTTTGGAGTGAAGGACAAAGCAGCCAGCACTCATCAGCACCTTCTCCCAGCAAGGCACTGTGTGCTAGCATGTTTAAAAAATGGGCACCTTCCCACACCCACATACAATTTGTGCTGCAAAAGCACCGGTATCATGTCTTTGTGGGCACCACAAACAACCCCTTCTGTTTCTTCTTGAGAAGACAATTATTTGGACCTAAGATCACTTTTCTTTTTAAAATAGACATTTATACCTTCACAAATCAATCATTAGAACAGTATGACAGATTCAAAAGAAGTACAAAGAAAGGTATCATGTCTGCATTGTGCATGAACAAATAGTAATCAAAAAATAAAATCGAATCTTTCTTCAGAATTCAAGCAAAAATTACTATTTTCCAATAATTTTGGTAGACCTTTTCTTCCAGGAGAGGGTAGCCTAAAGATGTCGTAAAGGCTGTAAATAAATATAAATACAGTCTCTGAAGGGATCTTTCTACTGAAAATGCTTTGATCACCATTAAATTTCTTGTCAGCAGGCATCAAAAGTGACATAATAGGATAGAGTAGCATTTTGCTTGCTGAAATTCATACGTATGTTATTATCTGGCTTTGAATTTTGCACAAGCTTCAGGGCTGTCTAAGCATTCCTACATTTTTCCTACTTTAAAGGTCCTTAATGACCATCACAGCAAGAACATCCATTTCAGATCTCAAAAAAGACTGCATCTTGGCCAATGCTTTGCCTGATAGGTTGATGTTTTCAAATTAGAAAGAAGCAGCAGCTGTAGGGCTGCTCTCACACTTCACTGCAGCACTAGTAATGTTGCATTTATCATTTGTCAAGTATATTTACAGGCAAGTGAGATCCAAAGGCACAGGTTTGACCTGTGGTGAAGGACAACCACTGGCAACCCAGATATAAATGGGTATCACTTTATTCCATGTGGGGTGTCAAATGACTGTTGGAGCTGTAATGTTGGACAAGAGATGGTTGTGGAGAAGGTCACTGGTTTTTACACAACATTATGTGGGTAGAAAGATAATACCTAACTTTTACAGTCCTGCGGTAACGTGGATGTTGCTTCCTCTCATTTTAAAAGCAAGGTGACAAAGTATTGGTACATCCAGAGTTAAAGATGCAGGATTTCTTGATCTTTAACTCTGCTCATTTCACTAGAGCATATGGTTTCTCCCAGTCGTTTCCTTGGGGCTTCCTTCTGAAATTTCAAGCCTTACTACTCTTTCTGTGAAACCTGCTGAACTCAAAGCTAAGGTTGGAGACAGATTGCTCTAAAGTTTTCCGTGACTTGTTTTCCTTCAGGGTTTATTTAGTGAGAAACTATCCTACTCTGATTTTGAGCTTTTTTTGGCAAATTCACCTTTTAGAGTGTGACTTACATAAAAATAAAAAACGGGGAGGAGGAGGCCCAGAGAGGCTGAGGGGTCTCCATCTTTGGAATTCAACTGTACATGGCCCTGAGCAACCTGTAGTTGACTCTGCTGAGAGGAGGGAGTTTGGATTAGGTGATGTCCAGTGGTCTTCCTGCCTCGACCGTTTTGTGATATGTGAAGTTTGTGAGCTCTCTGGGATTGTCCATGCTGTGTTCTTTGAATGGTTTCAAAGCATTGCCCATCACCCTTGAAATACCACAGCCCATGAAATCCCCACTTGGAGTGAGATTGGTTTACCTTAGCATGTGAAGGATACCACCTGAGATGTCCTATAATATCCTACGGCCTCTGGCTGCAGCTCCAGAAAGACAAGGTTCTCTCACTATTACACAGTTGTATCTACCAACCCCAATCAGAACTTTTAGATGCCCTGGATCACCCCAAAAATCGCTAAGCTAATAATTCAGTGGTTAATGGATTTGTCTAGGAATAATCAACTCCTGGTGATACTAATTTTACCGAATGAGGAGCCATTTTGCTCATACTTCCATATTTTAGTTTGCAGTGATGATTTAACTCATAAATTCAAAGGCTTCACTGTGATGAATGAAACTGAGCGATATGAAGCCCTCAGACACTGCCGTTATGTGGATGAGGTCATCAGAGATGCACCCTGGACACTGACACCGGAGTTCCTTGAAAAACATAAGGTACATTTCTCCCCTTATCTATCCCTTCCCCTTCATAGACTGACAGTTGAGAATAAGCAAGTCTGAAATTCTATCTGGTGGAGCAACTTATTTAATTCAGTTAATTCCAGTCTCTGAAACTAGGTACATAGCATTCCTTGCCTCCATCTCTGTCAGAAAACGTTGTATTTATTTTGCCTTTTTTTCTCAATATGCTGAGATGATTTCTGTACTGGGATTTTTGAAGGGTAGAATAACACTGAAGAATTACTGATAAATTGCCTTTCAGAAAAGGAGATGGTGAACCAGGAAAGTTACCACATAGTGACTGAAGTCCTGAATTAAAGGCATGTTTATTACTAATGGCAACAGGTGCAATATGTCAAAATACCAAGTGCCCTCTAAAAGGCAGGCTAGTGTTTTACATCCTATTGATTGCCTAGCAACATATATGAATCTTAACAAAAGCCTAATTAACTAGGCTTTTTTTAAAGCCTAAATGACAGCATGACAGTAGTAGGTATACATGTATATATGCACGGCCCTAAGGATCCAAAATCAATTATCCTGCCTCCTTGGTTTTGAAAGCCAAGGCTTCACCACTTGTTTTTGCAGTAGGAATAAAAGCAGGAGCATGTGTCTTAGGTTTTGTACAGCATATCACACTGAGCCAGTCAGAGTGATGTGGCAGTGGCAGTGATTTTGGAGAGAAGACTTCTGGTTTTTCATAATTGATCGTACAACACACCAGTTGCAGGCCGAAATCTAGTACAATATTCTAGGTGATTGCTTTAGGATGAAAATGTCAAAAGCAAGTTATCTGAAGTCAAGGAAAGAGATCATTCTCCACGACAATCCCCCAGCGAACCAAAATTTGGTGATGGTGGGATGTGATTCTTCTTCTGTTCACTGGCAGATTGACTTCGTAGCACATGATGACATCCCATACTCTTCCGCTGGATCGGATGATGTATACAAACACATAAAGGAGGCAGGTAAGGGCAACTTTACATTTTTAGCACCTTCCTTTTCAGCTTCAGCTCAAATTCTTTTACTGTCTTTTAACCACAGCTCCTGGGAGAGAAGCACCCTAATGGTAGGTACTGCTGACTTGAGCAGAAGGATTCACTTTGTAAAACCACAAAGGACATCCTTGGCTGAATTCCTCCCATAAGCACAAGGAAACCATTCAGATCTAGCACAAAATAGTCCTATCTGAGTTTTTAGAACAATTTTATGGTGCTTGACTAAGACTTTTCAATGGATGAAAATGAGTTCAGTTCCCACAGCAGCCCAGCCAACTTTAGTCAGTTTTTGATAACTGCAAACTGATGGCTCCTTGACGCATCCTAGTCCTGAATATGGGCAAGCACATGCAACCTTCAGGAGCCACTAGGATCCACTTGCACTGAGGGTTCTTTTCATTACACTGACAGAAGGTTTAAATCAGTATCAAAGTAATTAATTTGCCATGACCATTTAGCAGTTTGGTTGACTACCATATTACACTGAACATGAAGATGCTGAACTCATTCAGAGTTTGTTTCTCTTCAGTTCAAGGAAAATGAATGAAATTTGAGGAGATAATGTTAAGCCACTGTTTGCCAGCAGTAGCTATCCTAAAACAGTGAACAGTGCAGGAGGAGGAACAAATCACGTCCTTCTTCTCATGCTCCTTAGAGATGCTGCTTTGAACCCTGGCAAATCCAGCCTCTTTCTGTTCTGCATAAACATGTATATTGGAAGCTTGAAAAAATTCCAGAGCAATCTGCCTGATAGTAATATGTCATGCAAAGTGACCTTCCCAAGCTATACAATGACAGCTATAGACCAGGTATTGACCTGAGCTGAAGGAATAAGCTTTTTATAGCAGCAGTTCTTGATCTTTTTCCACTTGTGGACCTCCCTGTGGTATCAGACTCACAGCCCTCCTTTGGGAACAACTGCTCTATAGTTTCAGAGCCAACACCAGCTTTCTTCAGTAGGCAGTGGGAAAAGGCACCTCTGGTAAGCATGGGTCACCATGGGACATGCAGCACACATGCTAGATAGGCAGCTATTTTGCTTTTCTTCTGTAAGGTGCTGAGTGCACAGGACAACACGACAGGAGCTCTTGGTGTCACTGGATCATTACCAGACTGAGCATGAGAGTGCCCAAACCTGGTACACCCTTCCCTGCTGGCGTTGGGCACAGGCATGGGTGCGCAGATGACCCGATGAGAAACTCAAACTTAGCAGAAGAGAGTATGGACTTGCAGCTTTAGGGACTTGTGGTCTGTCTGTGGTGTGTCTGTCACCACAAAATGCCAGAGAAGCATCTTGAGTCTTGTATAGCTGAATTTTGCTACATATGAACTGGGAATAATGTGAATTTATTTGTAACGAGTTTTGAGATCTAGAGCTGTAATAGTCCCTAATGCTCCAGAGCAGCATTATTACAATGAATTTCCCCTTTCTCCTAGGGGTTTTGTTTTAAATAGACCAGTGCTGTTGATGCATTTGCACATTTTTCTGTAGTTCCAGTGCTCCCATTTTTCCACATAAGGTTGTTGGAGAGCAGAAAAGTGGATGGGAACCGTGGAGCTTCTTGGGTAGATTCTCATTGGCTCCCATTTCCCCACTACCTTCAGTGGGTGGGAGCGCATATAGGCAACAGTGAGGTGGGTAACAGTGCACTGACTAAACCTCTGCACGTTTATGAACAATTAGCTTGGAAAATATAGATCTGTCCAACGCATGAAGCATATGAAAGCAAAGTCAGTGACTAAGGGTAATGTTCATCTACAGTTCCACTTTCAGCTTAACAAAGGTGGGGTTTGGATTTTGTTCATGTATTCTTGTAACTCCTATCTATAAAGGTTTCTGGCTCAAAATGGGTTTCACTGCTTCCAAAAATACTTTCCTGAGTGACTGCTGCAAGTCTGAAAAGCAACGATCAGGGAAACACGTCTGCTCATGATTAAAGCAATCTATTTTTTTAGCAGAGTATTAATTAGAGATCAGAAAGAAAAAATATCACATAGCATTTAGTCACAAGAGGCTGCTGAGCTTCTTGATTCCTTCTCTGAGTCTTTTTCTAACCCTGTAAAATTAGCTACCAATGCCTGCTTACTTCAAGTGAACGTGTGAGGATTAATTTGCCAATAACTATAACAGTTTTGAGATAAAACACTACATTTTTTTCCCCAAGCCATCTCTAGTGTTCTCTCTCTCTCAGCAACTTCATGTTGCAATTACATATAAGTGATAGTAGTAATTTTTTTGTAGCCCTAAATAACTACTAAACCAAGGTGTGCCAGCACTCTGCTACTATTGCATTTGTGACTTGCATTAACAATTCAGGTGCTCCTGTCTCAGTGAAGAGCAATTAGAAAGCCACATATATCTGAGTTGTGTTGAGGGAAATACAAGCAGTATTGATAAATGGCCGGTTTTCTTGGGGACTGATTTGTCAGAGCAGGGAGGATGGTTACGCAGCCACTGCCATGGCTGGGTGGACATGAAACATTACCATTACACTTCACCTTCCTGTTACAAACTACTGGCGCCTCCAGGGTGTTTTCCAGTTACTGTAATGCATCTTTTTCCTGGCTTTGGTCAAGGCCAGAGGCTGGCCAGTTCTACTCAGCAGAATGAAGGCGGTCGGATGGTGCAGCACAGGAGTGGAAATAAAGGAAAATAGTAAACCTCCCTGCTCCATTATATAACATTAAATAAGGGCTGTGCTTATGGAAAGAATTGTTCAGTGAATTGCCACAGCTGTGAAGTTTGGCCTTCCAGGCTTGGGAGCCCCTGCCAGTTCTAATAACTTCCACATCACAGGTGACACTGTCCAGAGGGCAATTTTTAGTCTTTCTAAAGACATGAGAAAAAATGAATAGTACAGCAACCTTGCCTTCACCAAACTGACACAGAAACAACAGGAGAGAGCTAGGAATAAGGCAGAATTGCAAGCCTCTTACCTTTGGTCAGGCATTTTTGTGTTCATCCTCAGCTATCTGCCACAATGCATGGTCCTGCCAAGCTTTATCAGCAGACTTTCTTTTCCCACTTTGCTCAGGAATGTTTGTACCTACGCAGAGAACCGAAGGTATCTCCACATCAGATATCATCACACGGATTGTCCGGGACTACGACGTGTACGCCCGGCGCAACCTCCAGCGAGGATACACCGCCAAAGAGCTGAATGTCAGTTTTATAAATGTGAGTACATTGACCTGCATTTGCTCCTCAAACACTCTCTTCTGGAATCCTGAATGTAAAGGAAAGGTTAAGAAATTATGTCTTCCTCCAGCTGCTTTTAAAATAACTGTAAAGAACTCAATTTAAAAGAAACTGGTAAGCTGAGGGTAGTTTTAATTGCTCCTATTGATTAGCAGCTTCATTTCCATCTTACACTTTTAACAAAGCTGCTGCTCCCCTTTCTTCCTTGAGCCGTAGGTGACAATGACACACTAAGAAGGAGCCCACCCTCCCACCAGAGGCTGCTCAACCACTCATTGAACACACGATTTCTTTCTTTATTCCTTTTCCAAGAAGGCAGCCCAGAGAGCAAGGATTTTGAGATCCAAAGATGCTCTACAATGTGATAGGATTAAAAAAACCAAAAAAATCCCACCCCCAAAAAACCCTAACAAAACCAATCACAGAGCAATGAGATTACGAGGGAAAGCTAAAATGGTTTTCAAAAGACAAGGAAGTATGTTAGGAAGCTGGAACTTAAATGATGCTGCTGTAGAGCTTAGAAGCCACAATGGCAAGAGCGCCATGTGAAAGGATGGCTCAGATTATTCATCTTCCACATACAGACGTGCGCCTCCAATGAGAAGTAAACACCTTACAGAAATTAAACTTTACCTTCTTTCATTTTCTGTTTCAAGTCTTGACTTAAGACCTCAAGACAACCCACATAACTGAAATTTCCCTTGTGACTGGGATGGCTCACAGCAGGACTTCCTGCCTCCCTCACTGGAGCTGGGAACCCCCTGGTGAAGGACTGAATTGTGTCATTTCATTAGAGTTCAGTTTGTTTTGTAGTCTGACTGATAAACCCCAGATCATAGGGCATAAATATTTATTTCACTGTGCTTTTTTTTTAAAGTCTTCTACACCTTTAAAAAATCCTGCTTGTAAATACTCTACCCAGAAGGATTACTATTGCAAATATCCATTAAAATTAGGTATGCTGGATGCCTTGGAGGTTCTCAAATTTATCCTTTAGCAGCTGTGAGGTTAAGATACTGTTGCATAAGTTATGCTTCTCCCCATCTCAGACACTGATGTATCCTGAAGACCCTCCTGGCACCTGGTTGTTCAGTAATTTAAATGTACAAATGCTAATTTGCACCAGAGACCGCTTGTGTTTCAAAGTTAAATCACTAAGATTTCAAAAGGCAGAAGAGCACTGGTTTCCTCATTAAAAAAAAGGGCTGATCACCTTTTAGGTGCAGAATGAGTTAGATTTCTTTGGACCTCGACAATTTTGGTTTTGCTCATGGCCTGCAAAGACAGTTCTTTTATTGATTTGTGGGCTAGAATAAATCCCATTTCAGTGGCTGTTTTTAAAGTTGATTCAGACGGCTATTAAATGGAATTAACAAAGATTTAAAAGCCAATGGTGATCTGGGATTCTAAACAGACCACCACACCTTCAAGAGCACAGCCTTGCATATCGGCTTGTATCAAAAATTTGTGGAGCACACAAGCATTTCAAGACAAAAGCCCTTTAATCCTGAAGTTATTTCAGAAGCTTTTGCCAGGAGCTCCCTAATATTATCTTCTCTGTCTCTCTCTTTTTCTGTGTGACTTAGCAATTAAAAATTTCCCTCTTTCCTATGAAGTTTGCTGGCCACAAGCCATCGGCCTACACACATTTGTGTTGCGGCCAGAAGCTCATGTATTAGCCAGGCTCAGAGCTGAAGGGAGTTTTCCCTTCTCTGCAGAAATCCACCCAAAGAGACATTTTGGTCCAAGTTAACAGCAGCATTTGCTAAGAAACGGGGGGAGATTTGCCTTTTGCTTACTGTTAAGTTTGAACTGTTAACTTCTCATTCATGTAATTTTCAAAGTGCATTTAGTTTGAAAATATGGAAAGATTCACATAGTGGATTAAACACAGTAATCACACAAGAAATCTTTTCAATATGTACCTTCTTCACTTCATTCCACAAATGTTAAACTTGCATTTATAAAAATAACGTGGGAATATCTAACCAAGGCCATATGTATTAGGATGCCTTAATGCAAATTTTTTTCTTCTTCTCAGCTGTCTGTGGCTAATTAGCTCCAAGTTTTTTATTAATCTCTGACCACACTTTTAAAACAGGAGAAGAAATATCGCTTTCAAAACCAAGTGGACAAAATGAAGGAAAAAGTCAAGAATGTGGAGGAAAAGTCAAAAGAATTTGTTTACAAGGTGGAAGAGAAGAGCCATGACCTCATTCAGAAATGGGAAGAAAAGTCCAGAGAATTTATTGGCAACTTTTTAGAGCTGTTTGGACCTGATGGAGCTTGGGTAGGTATTCTGCTATCCCAGGAAGTCTGAGGGTTTTTGTTTCTTCTCTCTAACACAGGTCACGAGCAGATACTTTTCCTGCAGTCTTTGTCTCGAAAGCCTGCTTAGTAAGATAATGGCAAACTTGGCTGCCGAAGCCATTAACGTATACAAGTACTGCAACAGAAGGATCTGCTGCTTCTGGCTGTTGCTTCTTTGGGATAATATCTGTATTTTGTGAAGGTGTGATGCTGAACATGATTCTGCATTCAGCAGAGCTGCATCACAGCGCCACACAAGCAAACAGGCCAATACAATCTGTTGGCCCCGTTAGCATTAAATGCAACCACTCCAGCATCAGGGATATACACTGGAGGTAGTGAGGGAAAACAGGACCACTGAAAAGGTTTTTAATAGTTCTCTTCATGCTCTGTACTCAGCAGTAGAAGATTATAATTTTCTAACTTCAAAAACTACTAATACAAAGTTCTAAAAAATTGTGTGAAAAAACATGTCAAGTTCAGGCTCATCTAAGTGACAGCAGGGGAAGGCTCAGGTGGAACTGAGCAAAATGGAATGCAAAGCTCTCATTGGTATGTGCTGGCTTCACAGAGCCATTTACTAAAGGTCCCCAAGTGCCTTGGAAAGGCAGTTGAGAATCTACAACAGCATCTTTCTGGGGAGAAACCTGCTCAAACCAAAGTCATACACTGAGTGATGAGTTGGTGACAGTTCCAGAGCCCCAAAAGAGTCCTGACTCTCATCTGTCAGTTTTGATAGCTTGCCAAACCTCAAGAAGCTTTGTTTTCTTGTATGATTTTGCTTTGCTACATTGAAACCAGTAACAAAGCTTAATTTGAATGTAGAATTTATCTGTGTAGGATGAAAGCCCAGGCCCTCTGGTGCAGGCACCATCTCAGACACGCTGCTCTGATTGCAAACTCTGAGTAAAAAGGCATCTTCTGTTGGAAGGAACTCAGCAGAGCTTTTGTTTGTAAACAAACACGTAGGAAGAGTCACAGAGCTTTTATGAATTAAGTAGCTCACATCAACATTGTGTCACAACTCAGTGCCACCAAGTCATGCAGTACCTGCCTGTTAGTGGAGTTCTCATCTTTGCACTGACTTGCTGTGTGCAACTGATTACCACTCAGTTGAGAAAACCTAAAATTAGGTTGTGAAGGCTTCAGAACAGAAACTGTGTTATCTTACAGCTACTTCTGTCCATGCAAAGGCAGGTGACCACTGAACAACACAGGCCCCAACTACATGAACAGTGAGCTTATTTGTCAGTTTGTTCATTGACACTGTCATGTTTCTGGGGGAGGGCAAGAAGGTAACTCTCCTGATGAAATGCCCAGGTTTACCTGCATTGTCCTAATCCACATGAAGCTTCCTCTGTGAGTTGTTGCCCAAAGCCCTTGGTGTGTGTTCCCTATGTAGGATGGTCCTGTGGCCATAGGTGCTGAATGACTAAAGCTGATGCTAACAGAGTACCTGAAATCCACAGGAGGTGAGATGAGTTTAGCTGTGCAGAAAGAGGAAAAGAATTCAAAAACATTGATCCCATTTCCTGGCTCTGCCCACTTAACACTGCACACTAATGGCATTTTTAAAAACCTTTGCTGATAAAACATTTTACCAAATTCAGTTAAGGAAAAGTGGCTCTGCAAAGGTCTTTTACAATTTAGAAACTCTAGTTTCCCAAGTAAGTGTTTGACCACAGAGCAGGAAATCTGGTGCAATCACAGGGACCTTTGCTAAGAACAAGAGGAGTGAAATCTCTTCACAGTGTTTTAGGAAAAGCATCAGTGACAGCAAGCTGAGAGGTGGTGTAGCTTTTTTAAAATCAGTTTGAGCCTTGGCAACAGGAAAGACTTTTAAAATAATGATAACTTACTATTAGTGTCAAAACTGTTATTAATGTTAATTTGCCTTATCACTGTTAGTTAGATGTTGCTTTTAATGTTGACATTAAAAGTACAGTAATCGTTATGGGCATGCTGGATTCCTAGATCAGTAATTTGCATGCCATTAATATGCTATTATTATTTCACAAATAATTATTATAATATACTTTATGCTAGCATCAATTTTCTAAAAGTAAGGGCCATGTAACCCACAAAAAAAAATGGCTGTTTGTGAAAGGTCAAAATGTCAGTTTTCAAATGTCTAGATGTCTATAATTCATTGGCAATTTTGTCCACCTGTGCAAAATGTGTCTATATTTTCTGCAAGAGAGCCACAGAGGGGTCAGAAACAATTAGTGTAGCATGAAACTTTCCTGTGATGTGAGACAGGACCACCACACAGCCTGGCACGCCAGGCCTAACGGCAGAGACACCACTCCAGGGTGCAGGTGCCCATTCCACCTCCTCTCAGACACGTACAAGCAGGCACCTACAACTGAGGTCAGTGGAGAGAAAGCACAGCTCACAGGGCAGGTTTTCTGTGCCAGTCTCCCTCAGAAATGTGCCTTTAGAGGAGGTGTCCCTTCAAGGGGCTGGCTTTCCCCTACTCTCCATGCAGGGGCACTCAGGGAAGGTTGCCTTCCAAACAGCTGCATCATCTCAGACATCAGCAGGGGCTCAGACAAGACAGGTTGCAACTAGAACCTGCAAATGGTGTTTAGGCCACATTACCTTTCTGCAGCCTGGAGCTAAAATGGCCTTAGAACAATCAGCAGCTCAAAAGCAGAAGCCTTCTGTAACACCTAGCTAGTATTTGCTTTGTAAAGCAATGGGGTATCAACATACAGGAAATAAAATTCAGAAACAGGCAAAATACTTTTTTCCTAGTAGTGAGTTTGCCAAAAACAAACCCTGAACTGGTTGGATGTACCTGAACTTCCTTGAGTCAAGGCTTTGAAATTACTTCCTTACCTCTGGTAAAGGTCCACAATGCATTCAGCCTTGTCTAACCCTCCAGCACTCCACAGCAGCCGTTATACTTGTTCTACTTCTTCAGCACCCAATGGCCCAAGGAGCTCCTTGCCTGCAAAGGGCATGGCTTACTGACCCTGAGAGGGCACAGCTGGAGAGAAAGAGGTGTTCTGAGGCAGGTGAATGACACCACCTCCTCCTCCTGCAGAGCTGTGGTTTTAGCCAACAGCCTGGTGGTTCCAGCACTAATGCAGGAGCCAATGCGGAGGGGCTGGGCACTTGCCCTGCTGAAGGTGTGAGTGCATCAGCTTGTTCAAGCAACAAACTCTTCACTGAAGACCTGGGAAGCAGGTGTCCTACAGCCTGGTTGAGGGACTTAGCAGGAAGGTGGGATTCCCCTTTCCATCCCTGGCCTAAGGTACAGTCAAGTACCCCCTGCCACATGGGATGGTGCAGGCCAAGCCAAGCTGGGACACTTCCATGTCCCCCAGCACTGGTACCACTGGTATCACCATGAAGCACCACCATGCCAATGAGTTGTTTGAAGTGACAGAAGTCAAAGTATTTTGGTTGGCCAGGAAGAAGATACTTCATATCAAACATGCTTTTTAATTTGTTGGAGATTATCTTCAGTGAGAGGGTGAAACAACTTAAATTAAGCCAACAGAACTTCACAGTTCTGTGATCTAAAGAGAAATTTTGCACCCCTAACACTCAATTGCAAACAGGCTCTGGGGTTTTGCCAGCCCTGGAGACATCCTTGCAAGCTCTCAGCCACAGAAATCCTCTCCCATCTGAATGCTTCCTGGCACCATTTATCAGAAGCAACCACCATCTGCTAACTATTGAGATTTTAGGAAGTCTCGACTAATTTGGACCTAGCAGTAGTGCAGGGGTAGATTACACACCATGGGGTTTTATGCATGAGAACCTTGGTAAGTGTAGCTCCAGGCAGGGACTGTTCTGCCGTTCCGCACTGCAGCGACATCCAGGCTCTAAAACTAAGTCAATAAAGGCAAATGTGATAAAGATGTAAATTAGGAGAGGGAGCTCACAGAGGAACAGCTAAGTTCAGTATTTGTGCTTGATTTTTAAGCCCTGAGATTTAGCAAATACCCAGAAACCTGAGGGGGAAACCAGCATCTGTCTCTCCGCTGGCAGGGAATACTGAGTTTCAAAGAGGGGAAGAAAGAGCAATACGGGCAGCCAGATGCTCTGTGGCTGGGAGGAAGGTCAGCACAGAGCAGAGTCGTTGCAGAGGGAAGGGGAATAGGAAAAAGGTAAAAAAGCTGAGATCGAGTTTGCAGCTGCCCAAACAGGCAAACTCATACATTTTGCACAAGCATTTTCCTCTCAGACCCAAGTGGCAACTTAACTTTGTTGGGGCTGGATCTTCCTTTCAGCCGAGCATCGCCTGTGACCCGACTGCCAGTACTTCAGCCAAGGTTGAGACTTCTTGCTCCCCATCCCCAGGAGGAACAGCAGAGCACCCAGATTTGGCATTTTCCATGTGAAGCTTGCAGCAGCTGCACAGCACATGCCACATCTTCTGTAACCCAGCATGATGCAAGGCCACGTTGCTGCTAATAAGTAGAGGCACTTGCCTTAGTGTAGCAGATTGCTTGACTGCAGAGGTGTCTCTTCCACCTTACCAGCTCTGGCAGGCCTTCACTCAGCTTTACAAAGCAAAAGTGACAATAAAGCTCCTAGCAGAACATAGAGCCTGCAAGTGTTTTCTCTTTTCAACAGATACCCGAATTCTGACGTTCCCATGCCCAGTGAATGGGTTTGGGTTGTGCCTCCTCCAGGGAGCTGGGGAAGTGGCTGCCAGTATTTGACAGGCACCAAGGCATCTCCCTTGGGAAGGGAAGAAGAAATAAAGGCTGGGAAAGCCAGGAAGCTCAGGAGGAGATGGGTGGTCCTTCCCAACATTCTAGAAGGAAAAGGCCATGGGAGCTAGGAATGTTGACCTTTTGAGACAAGAGTGTAACCAACGCATACAAAAAATACAAAGGGAATCGCCCCTGTGTGGCTTGGGTCAGTAGACAGAGTGTTCTTGCACTGGGGTTGGCCCAGTTAAGGTAGAAACTTGCATGCAAGGACCAGGTTATCATGAGCACAGCAGAGGCAAACCAGCCGTGCTTCAGGGCTCTGGCTCCCTGTCCCCTTCCCGGTGAGAGGCACAGTGCAACCCATCCTTGCCTACAGCCTTCCCCTCTGTGCACTACTCAAAGAGCATCTTTTCATTTTGCTTTTGCAGAAGCAGATGTTCCAGGAACGAAGCGGCCGAATGCTCCAGGCTTTTTCTCCCCGGCAGAGCCCAAACAGCAGTCCTACGCGAGGCCGCTCGCCATCCCGTTCTCCATCTCCACCCTGGGTCATCAATAAGACCTCCCCTCCCTCTTCTCCAAAAGCTGCCTCTGCCTCCCTCAGCAGCATGAGCGAGGGAGACGAGGATGAAAAATAAAATATATATTTTTTTAACCATGAGACAGAAGAACAAGCTATGAACTCAACCACTGGATGGGGAGAAGCGTGAGGGACACCAGGGGTATCTCTGACAGCAGAGATCGTGCTCTGGGAGATGTCAAAAATGAACTGGAGCACAGCAAGGGAGATCTCAGGAAGAGCTTATCCCATCCCCACTCCCTCGAGGTGCTGGAGGCCCAGCCGGCAGCACTTGCCAGACACAGCCCTGGGGACTGACAGAAAAACACACCCATGTGCAAGTTCCTGCCCCTGTCTTGCTGCTTTCCAGCTGCTGCCACACCAGTGGGAGCCCTGCACCGAGGGGAGCTGGCCAGAGAAGCCCAGCTGGCTCCTGATCGGGGACCCAGCACACAGGGAAGTGCCGGCTGCAGCAGGAGAAGATGCAGTTGTACCCTGCTGACCTTGAGCTCTTCTGGCACGTGAAGGAAAGGCATTGCTGCAGCAAGTATGTTGAGAAACAGGGAATAAAGTTGGGTTTTTTTTCCTTTTGAGTAACATCTGCCCCAGAGCCCAAACCACGCACTGAAATGAAGAGCTCTCCAGGCAAGTTGGTGGAAATCCTTTTAATATATTCAGTGCTGCTCGTTGACCAAGCCTCTGTGTGGGGTATATGTAAAAAGTCAGGCTTTTTGCTTTATCAAATCACTCTCCTTGTTCCTAGTGCCTGAACAGCTGCCAGATCACTTTTGGTTTGCTCCCTGGCTTTGCACTTTGAAGGGAAGAAAGTAAATGAAAACACAGCCCTAGCTGGAATACGGTGGTATAGGAAATAAGAGAGTTTGAAGATGCTGGTGGTTTTCACTAATGAATTCTAAAAAATAAACATGGGATCCCAAGGCCTTGGGACATGGCCTCCTAGGAAAACCTGCTGCTCCCAGCTATGTATCAGCAAATGACAAGCAAACAGTGCTGCTGTCACACAGTACTCAGCCAGTTAAACAAACTTCTCATCAAACTCTAAGGTGTGTTCACAGGATCCCAAGGCTATTCCTCTACACTAATATGAAGAAAAAAAATGGAAAAAACCAAAGGAAACTTTTTAAACAGGATTAGGCACAACTATTTTCGTTCTCCATCCATGACAACCATACAGCCCCAAGCACAGAGGGTAGCATGGGTGAAGCTCTCCCCTCAATGTTGATCTTCCAACTGGGCAAAGCCAGTTCTGCCTGATGTCTGGCTCCATGTTCAGTCCCTCAGCTGGCACCTGCTGAGGTGGCTGCAGGGGATGGCAGGATTCCAGAGCCCTGGGGCTGCTCTGCCCCAGAGCTGCAGGAAACCCCGAGCACTCTGGTGGGGCTGTGCAACTGATATCATTTGGCTCCTGGGCTTGCCTGGCACAGCCACCTCAGTGTATGGGCACATTTGAGTCTCTCCAGCCCAGTGCCAGCGTTGGACCCAGGCCAGCAGGTAAAGGCTGTCACTGCCCCCTGTCTCACTGGCTGCCTGGGATGACAGCTGCAGCCACAAAATCACTCCTGTGCCACTGCTGCCTGGAATTACAAAACCCACCAGGACACATCAGCTGCTGTGGGCAGCACCAGGCAGCACACGAAATGCTGGGAGAGGGAGGGCTCCACATCACTCCTGGAAAAAAACTGAGGTACCAAGATGCCCGAGCATGTGGGGTGGCTGTACTTGCTGGCAGCAGTGCCCCCCAGGCTGCTGTCCTTACCTCGCTGGGTGACCTGACTGGTTGGTAAACTCCTTTCCAGATACTCTTCTGGGCAGGTACCAGTATTACAAACCTTCGTACCAGGCACCAAATTAGCCCCACACTCTGCTCATTCCCTACAGCTTTCATCCCTCCTCCACTACGAGGTAACCAATTTCTCTTTGGGAACACTTTGCCAGACACTTCTCAGACTACCGCAAGACCAAGTACACATCATCTCATACCACGCTTTGTCCTCTGGAGTCAAGCTAGTTCCTTCACAGAGCTGCAAAAACAGGTGAGCAGGAAATAAGGTGGAATGTGCAAAGGGACAGCTAGAGCTACTTCAGCTGCTGCCAGCTGTGCACCTGATGGGATGATGCAATTAAGACCCTTCTCAGCCTTAGGCAACCTGTTACTGTAATTTCATACCTGGGATGCACTTGTTAGTTTTTCTGATCCTTTGCAAGTCTTAAGTCTTCCCATCACAAACCACGCCTCCACCACAGGAACTGCCTGCTTCTACTGGTGCTGTTGATAGATGAGCCATGTCCAAATGCAATGGAGGTTGGCAAGGATTTGTTCTTGGCTTTTACTATTGTTTTTTGTTCATTTTAGTTCATAGGACTTACTGTTCAGCAGCCTTT
This sequence comes from Dasyornis broadbenti, assembly GCA_013397935.1. Classification (NCBI taxonomy): domain Eukaryota; kingdom Metazoa; phylum Chordata; class Aves; order Passeriformes; family Dasyornithidae; genus Dasyornis; species Dasyornis broadbenti. Next base: position 3,399,050 of record VZRN01005540.1, read on the forward strand.
GCTCAGTGGTTTGAGTGGAGACAGCACCATTTGTAAATGGGAACTAGAGAAAAACTCACCAGTGACCTAACAGAAGCTGTTTCTCAGGGTCACAGGTGGCTACCCAGCAACAAAGCCATATTCTGTACCAGGTGTCTTGTTTGCATTTAGGATATCAATAAACTGAAGCCTTTGCCTTGCTGGTACATTCATGTGCTGTCTCCAGCAAACCAGAACCTCATGGTGTCCGGACATGTGGAAGGCAATTTTGCACTTCTGAGTCACGGTTGGGTTTTACTTTTCACAAGCGTTGCTTTAATTCAGTCCTATTTATCAGCCAAGCTCCATGTGAAAAATAAAGTGTATGACAGACACAGCTGCCTTTCCCCTTCATTTTACAGCATCTTTGGACACATGAACACAGCCTGCAGAGGAAGCCCCACTGCTGGCACAGTGCCTGTTATCCCCATCCTTGGTACCCCAGGGCTTTATGGCCGCACAAAGCAGCTGCAAGAGCAGCTCTGCCAACATGCCCAAAATGCTGCTGCTTGAGTTCTGCTGCTCTCTGCACAGACAGGATCACCTCTCCTTTCCTTTACCTTGCAGCCAGAAAATGTGGGTGAAGGTGGGGAAGTGCTGTCCCAGCTGGAAAGGTACAGCCTTAGACACGAGCAAGTCTGGGAGCTCCTTTACCCTCTATCCCAGTACAGTGGTATCAGGAGCCAGTATTTTAATTATTTGAAGTGGAGGAAAGAGACGGTGTTTTTGCAGCCACTCTGGTTCCGCTGCTGAAAACCATCCCAGGCAGCAACTGAGATGCTCTTGTGAGTGCCAAGATGATGTGTGGTTGTGCCAGATTTATGGAAAACTACAGCAGCAAAGATGAGCCACAGGGACAAATTCTGACACTGCCTTTTGGACTTGAATCTTCCTTGAGCCGAGTCAGTCTGGTGTCTGAATATTCCTGCTTTGCACTTTCCCGTTTGTTATTTTTTGTAAGAAGTTAATACCTGCAGCAGCTGTAAAGATTATTTATTCAACAGTCCTGCCTCAGGCAGGGAGAAGCTGAACCAGCAAATGGAGGCTCGGGACTTCCCAGCTAAGATATTTTTAATTACAGAACAAGCAAATTTCAAAGTCATAGAGCATAGCAGAGAAAACTATTTAATGGCACAGAGTCCACATCAAAATGCTCCAGGTAATTCAAGGTTTATTACCTGAGATGGATTTGGGGCTGATTTCAGTAGTGTCTTGGTATCATGTGGGAGATACACAAGAAACATCTCTGTGAGTGAGCTTAACAGTGTTCAGCCCAGCCCAGAGGTGACCCTTGTTCAGGTTCATGGCAAAGCCCTCAGGAACAAGGCAGTCCCTGAACCAACACCAGGCCTGTCAGCTCAGCAGGAAGGAAGGGTCTGACACTACAGTAAATTTGCTTGTAAAAGGGTAACAAACCATCACGGATCAAAACATCATCTCCTGTGTGATAGCACATAATTAAGCAGCCATTTCTCTGGAGTCAGGTGCAGAAGACCCTTGACCTTTCCATAAAACAGCTGAAAATGGGGAAGAAAATGGAGCTAGGGCTTTGCCTCCCGCACAGAGATCCTTTCACGCACCAAACTATCTTAAGAACTCCTCTTCTGACTGGATTTTGAAGAGAGATTCTTTCCCTCTCAAAACACGATGTGTGTCCCGCAAGCACACAGATATTTTCTGCCCTTTCCAAAGCAAAGGCCCTTTCCTGGTGTAAGGAAGGGCAGCATTAGCATTTGTAATCCAAATGGAAATCATGGCCACTGCCTCATGGCTCTGCCTGAGGGAGAGACAGATACAGACTGAAATAAAAATAACTGAAAGCCTTTGGATATGCACTTTCGCTGTGCTAATTGGGGAATGTGGGACTGGACTCCAGCAATAACTGAGCTTCTATCCAGGGCAAGTGCGTTTGCCAGATCTCCCTGCAGAATGCAGCAGGCTCCCATGTTACAACCAGTTCCTCAAATATGAGACCTGAATTCCCCTGCCCCAGCAGTTATTCATGGCCAGTTCAAACAGTTCTCTCACACCTGGTATCTCCATCCCTTTTACTTAGTCTCTCCAACAGCATCAATCCCTGCTTCAATGAGGAATGGGGAACTGCAAGCTCTGAACCAGGTGAGGCAGTTCTGCCTTGCACCATCACAATAAATGAATTTTTTAAATGCTTTACTGGATTAATCAAGAAGAAAATTTTCCATTATCTCAAAACAATTATTCCTGTGCCTAAGCACATGACAGCAGGAACATTCAAGGGGAAAATCCTCCCTCATGGCATCAACCAGGCTGCATGTGCACATCAATTTTCACACATATTTCAAATTCTAGAAGCAGCTTTGATGGAATAAATTATGTTCTCTTCAGCACATTGTGGTATTTTTTTTTTACCCTACTCCTGTGATTCCCTAATCATATTACTCTACAAACAAACACTGGTTTTCCATCAAATAAAGTGACTGTGAACTGCAAAGGCATCATCTGCTTAATAAGAGCCGATTAATTATAACCTGCTCTTTACAAGTGACCAGCTCTGAATACCAACAGGAGTTATTTTAATGTTCTACACATACTGGCCCATACTGGGCTCCAGCTTTTTTTTTTCAAAACTAACACATTAAGTGGTAGGGTTCCAGTTACTTTACTACTTGGCCATACTTAAGATAGTTTATATCATCAGTTTAAAAGTTAATGACCTTCATTTTTACCAATGTCCTGAGCTTGCACTTTTGTAGTATGACATTAAAAGCCAAATGCCAAAACACAATGGGAAATCCTCCCTTAGGGAAGATTTTCATTTGTTCCACTCATCGCCCCCCCTTGGTTATCTAAAAGGCCTCTCACAAATGAGTACATTTATTCCAGAAAAGAACAAACCCAACATTTTAAATATCCATACTGTTCACATGCAAACAAAACTGCATGAAGTCATATCCTGTGTAAGAACAAAATGCCCCCAGATCAACATAATCCAAATCAAAATCAAACAATCCAAACAGCATCACAACTCATGAGTGGCTTGTTTTAATTTCCTTTTTCCTCCTCAAGAGAACCTTCAAATCACCCCACAGACAAACTTTTATCACAGACACAGAGAGCACATGAAGAACTGTCAGAAAACTAGTAAGCTCACAGTGTGTATCTTCTAAAGACATGGAAGAAAAAATAATCCTGTGAGGTCAATTCTGACCTCTATTCTGACATCTTTCAACTGCAACTTTGGGAAGTCAAATAAATTTGTCATTAAGAGCTAAACCACACAGGAGCTAATTAAAACCCAGCCATTATGCAACGAGTGGTGGTGATACCATGCCATCAGCAGAACTGACTCCAGCCATTCTGACCTGAATGAAATTGCACCCACAGAGAACTGCCCAAGGTATCTTGCATGTTTCACCCAACTGTTTACCAAGAAACCAAAAGTTAAGAGATTAATTATGTATTTAATCATTAAAAGCAAGACAAAATGCATTTCAAAAGACCAGAATAAAGCATAACTCCAACCTCTTCACGCATCACAAATGGCTATTTGTGAAATAGTTTGTAAGTGGCAGCCTTGTCCATTATAACATGCAGGACTCGGCTGTTTCACGCAGGCAGTTTTCCAGTACTGCATCACACTGACCACAAACACCCATTCACTGAAGGAACACATGGATCTGAAAATCAAGAAGGAAAGAATTGTTTCCCTGGGGGGAAAACTTAACCTTTAGTGCAACAAAAGACAGAAATGACCACACAGCTGGCACACACACAGAGCCAGGCTCCTTTACCTGAGTGCAAACCTGATCATGCCTTGAGTGTTGCTCCTCCACAACCCCAAGGACCCCATATCAAGAATTCCTATGTCTACAAAGAAATTTATTAACCAAAGGATGAAGAGCCAAGTGGATTAGGCAAGGGAGGTGCTTAGGGGCAGTCATGCACACCCACAACCCCGAGTCTGCCAGGACAGCTCTCATGGCACAACATGCAGCAGCAGTGTCCACAACCACAAGCACGTTAATGAAACTCCTCTGAAAGCTTCCCAATACCAGAACAGTCAACATGTCACCTTGAAAACTGCCTGCGTGAACTGAAGCTTTCTTCTGAAAATGATCTTTTAAATCAGTGTATTTGCAAGTACTTGCACATTTATTAATTTCAGGAAAAGAATCCAGGGGCAGATCAAAACTGAAAATCATTTTACAATGTTCAAATGCTGGCTCCAGCTGCACACTGGTAGAAGCACAGTGATGTGTCTGCTGCCTTTGGACTAGGAGACACTTGAGGGGAGTAGTTTGGGCCAAAGAAATAAGAAAATTAAGCAAGTCACTAGGATGGAAAAGGACTTTGGGATTGCTGTGACAAGACTTCTAAATGGCTGATGCTCTTAGACAACACACAGCAGGCATTATTTACTACACTCCATGTAGCTCCTAGAGAAGATGGTACAAAAGCTTATAGTAAAAACAGCCTCTGAGTTAGATCATGAATATAAACTGATCTGACACTAAAATAAAAGTTTATTTTTTTCCTATCAAGCATGCCTGACATGTTTTGTATGTCTCACTTCATTTAAAAACTGTCTACTGGAAGACTTCTTTCCACTGAAAACAAAGTACTGAATAAGTCTGCAGCCATCTAGAAAAGGCATTAATTGTGTAAGAAGAAACTGATCCCTTATTACAAATTGTTCTCCCACATATGCCTGCGTCCTAAAGCCGTAAATCTTTATTATACTGCTGCTGCAACTGTTTGCTTTATCTTCTACAAGGCAGCCACTGTCAAGTATGCGGTACATGCTGACACATTTTGCAATTTTGAGCTACTTAATTAACTACTCAGCACCTGTGAATACCCCGTCATGGCAAATGGTAAGCAGTGAGAAAGTACAACACACAGATTTCTTCTCAGCTGAAGTTTTAAAATAAATTCTTCATCTGAAAGAAAATTATCTCAGTTCTAGCAAAATTCTGGCCATCTGGAGCCTCATTTATTACTTAATAAGAAAGCTAACGAGCCAAGCAAGATGGGTCCCCAGGCATTTTCCTGCTCTGGAATTGCTTGGTAAGAAATACTGGGTTTTTTCATTTTCTTGAATAACTTACGAATGCATATAAAACTTTATGGAAAGGTGCAGAAATTTCAGGGTAGAAGCCTTGAGTGTTATAGATCTGTTTTTAACAGATATTTTGGCTGTCAAGAATTATCTGAAAATTGGCTTTAGGGACGTTTATATAGCAGAAAAAAGCCCAAATCCAAAAGCTGCTCATATGCTAAAATGACCCTTGAGCTCCCAAGTGCAGCTCTCTGAGGGTGCCTCTCTGTAGGCATATGAAACGTTGACCTTGGACTGCCAAATCATACACTAAGCTCCATATTGTGTGGAACCAAACCAGTCCCTTAATGTCAACATGTAGTTTTGACGTCATTTTATTTGTCAACCATAGAAAGGAAAAAAGAAAATAAGAGTATACACAAGTCAAATACATGGGCATTGGACTAGAAACATTTCCAAGACAAGTTACAGAAGATTCAAAAATAAATTTAAAACATCTCCAAGTAATCTCATGAAAAATTACCTTCTCACTCCTCCATTATAGGTTTAGATGATTCAAACGATGCCACCTCAGAGAAAAGGCACCATAAGACCGCTTTCCCTCGTGGATGCCAAGTGCAACACAGAGCAGCTCACCAGAAGAGCTGTCCCATACCTGATCTTGGGAAAATAGTGACTTCATTTCCACCCACATGACAACCTCATCATACCCCAGTGCAGGGTCAGCACACCTTCCATCAGGGATGGCAAGGGTGAGCCAGCCTGCAGGTCCCTGAGCACAGTCCCTGCCGCAGAGCCGAGAGCATCGAGGGCACTGCTTGGAAACTGCCTCTGCCTGATGAGATCTACAGAGGGCATGGATTTCAAAGGACTGTGTCCAACACCTCTTGGCAGTATTCAATTCAAAGGGGAAAAAAAAAACCAATATAGCAATTAACACCAGAAGGACAATGTCAGAATTATCACACACTTATCAATCCTTCTAGTACTACATGAAAACCCCTCCAGATTTAAGAAGTAAACAAGTTCTCTATGCTGATTTCTGAGGACCTTTAAGGCAACACAATACTGCAATTAAAGCATGTGAACTTTAAATTTTCTTATTTATTTTTCATTAGAAAGCCACTTCAATTACACAAACCTTCATTGTTTCAAATTAATAACAGCCTGAGTCCTGATCCTGAGAACAGATTCATTTAAGTGGGATCTTCTCATATACTGTTTACTTGTGCAAGTAAGTATTTGCAAAACTCAGCCCTGAAGTCACTACACAATTTATAGCTATATTCCTCATTTGTGAACAAACTCAACCTCTGAACTCAGTAACCCATTGTTCTGTCATGTGCCATCATATTCTCTCAACTTCAGCAAAAACGTATTTATATATGTTAATCCATAGACAGGTGTGTATGCCAGGAAGAAACAAGGAGGAGCTACCAGAAACCATGGCAACCTGGAAACAAGCAAGGAAAGAGAACACTGCACAACAGGACACGGTTGTCTTCAAGATAAATAAGAATAAACATTTAGGCTGTTTTCTACAAAATTATTTTCATGAATCAAGACCACTTTTGCAGCACCTCATACGTAAGGATCCAGAGGCACCTGTTAAAGGTGAGGAGGGAGGAAACTTCTTCCACATCAATGAGGTTAAGATATCACCCATAATACTGTGTCTGGGTGTTGGTGAACAGGAGATTGCACTGCAAGATCACTCTTGCTCACTTCTTGGAGAAAGTGAACAGCTGTTTCAAAGCAAATGCTACTGAGGACAAAGAAAAGAATGCTACCCAGTTGCAGCAGCAAATGTAACCTTACATAGCCAAAGAGCAGCCTGAGTTCTCCAAGAACACTACAATTAATATCCACATTCTTTAAGCATGTGCCAATGGACCTGCTTTAAACAGTGCCCAAGAGGTAGCACAGACTGCAGCAGGACAAAGACTTTCTCTGTGCTCTCCTAGGTCATCACAGTCAATTACACAGGCAAAGATTGTGCACCCGATTTGCAAAAGAAGCAATTTAGTGTCTTCTGAATATTTTTCATCAAGTGCTGACTCGGAAAGACCCTTTGCTGCCTCAAAACAAAGCCTAGAAAAGCAGGGAGCACAAATATGTACATGATTTGGAGAGACTTCTATGTCTATTAATATTAAACTAAGCAGGGGATTAATAAAATTACATTCAAGACACATACACCAGAAAAACGCACAATGGACAAAAAAGTAAACTGTTTGTTCCACTATAACATATAGAAGTTGTTTGCAAATTTTCAGGAAGAATCAAGGAGCAAACATCTCTTGTTCAGTTTGTTTCTGTTAATCACTAAACACAACAGATAAGGAACATTTTCACTGAAAACAATTTTTTGTATTTATATATACTGCAAGTCAAGACAAGCAGGTTGCAATGACATCAGCAGGCCGTAACTGAAATTCATAAGAAGGAAATAAACTTTTGTATCATCAGAAAATTTGGAATTAACAGTGCCAAGATACTAAAACATAATTATAAGAGATTCCAATCAAAGATAGAAGTAACTGGAAAAAAATCAGTATCTGTAGTTAAACCAGCCATATTAAAAACCCACCCATGCTCATTTTTCAGGCACAGCCATTGAAAAACCCTCTCCTATTGAAGGTCTGCTGCTGTTCCCTAAGACAGTTTTCAGACCAATCCCCCTGCATAGAAACATGGCATGAGGACAATGAGGGAAGAACAACTGATGGAACAACTGGGATCGCCACTACAACACAGGCTGCCTACACAAGGTTGGAGAGAAATTGTTTCTTGCTCATATTCATCCTAACACCCATATACAGATCTTGGGGAATGGAAAGAAAATGCATTCCTTATGTTCTACCCTGCTGCTTTGAGCTGTTTGTACAAGCTCACAGTTCTTGGGGGAGTGTCATTTCAGGGGAGTTCAGTTTTCAAGTACTGGAGCACTCCAGTCCTGAAAGCAAGCCAGTTGTTTTTGTGGGTCAAGAAGTGACATCACTAATACACCATAATGTCCTCCTCAGTATCTTCAGCTTTCATTCACAGTTCCCATGGTTTACATCCCATGGCTTCCAGTCACTTCATCAAAACAAGTCCAGTATGCCTGTATCCTTTTTTTTTCCTGTTCCCTCTCCTCTTCATGTATAAGGAGACAGACAAAACCAAGTACCAGGTCAGGATTTACTACTTCAAAATGCAATTTTAACAAAAGCTGAAACTCAGGTTTCTTAGGCAAACTCTCTTATTCCTTGGAATGTTTTGGGTAATGTTCTAGAAAAAACTGACCACATGCAGCTGAGAAAATACTAGTTTCATCACAGATTTCTATAAGTAAACTCTCCTCTGCAGTTACTATAAAACATACACAACTTGAAATAATTTTAAAAATAGTAAGAAGTTACAGGTAGGGGCAGAAGATAAGTGACTAAATTTTAGTAGATGTGACTTGCACCCAGTGTTTCAGTCAGAGCATTCCTCTGGTTTCACCCTGGCAGCACAGCTGTATTGCTTGAATAGCAACCTGCCTTCTCTGCAGCAGTGCCTGCAGCACTGGGAAGTTGCTGCTCTGGAGGCCACACGTGTTACACACTCATCGTGCCCTGCCAAGACCCTCTGGCCACGGGAAAATGAGTCCAGTTTGGGAATGGGACAGCCCCATCAGCCCACTCCCTCTTCTGCCTGCTGGCAGAGGGGGCTCTGAGGGCAGCACTGCTCAGCTGAACAGCAGGCAGAGCCTTCAGCAGCTGCCCTGGTGCCACCTGATCCACACGGAAGGGCAGCAGCCCACGGAGACAAGGACCCGGTCCTTCCATGGGCCTGATCCCTGTGTGGGAACACCCATAGGACCCTGAGCCCTGCGAGCTCATCCACTGCTCACACAAGTCCTGGAACTCACTGCAACAGGCAAGGCAAGAACTTCGACTCCTCAAAAAGGGGGCTCTATGGAGTTTATTGCTCAAAGCACTTTATAATCCTTCAATGAAATGTGCTATGAAGGGCAAAGTACTATTGTTATGTCAAACTAAGATTCTTTTCATTTTTTAAAAATACCTAGGAATTTCTAAGCATTTCCCTAATAAATCCATTCTTTATAAAAATAAATATTGGGAAGATAGAAGGGAGAGTTCCCCCATAATTTTAGTAAACAAGTTTCATTTTTCCATGCTAAAATCTCTATTATCTTTCCAAAAAATATCAAAACACCTAAGAGAAATTGAGGGTGCATCAGAGCTGTTTACAACTCATCTACTTTATTGCCACAGCTAATGTATCACCAGAACTTCTAAATTTCACAGGTTTTTCTGAAAGGCCATAGTATCAGAAACAGCATTTGGCAAAGACTTTGTGAAGAACAGTTTTCTAATAGTTAGCAATGACCCTTATGATAAATTTAAGGGGAAAATACTTGGATTTCTTTTGTCTTTGATATTTAACTTAAACCAGGTACCAGCTGCATTTTGTCCCTCCCATTTCTACTGCATTTCCAGTTTCATTACTTAGACCAATGACACGTTCCAAAAGCTGGTGTACAACATCTTTATATACACTACAAACTCAGATTACCAGACTGTAGTCAGACATTGAATGTATAAATAACTTTGCAAACTATTTACATGTTTTAAACTAATCATGTTTCAAGCAACCAACACTCTTAAGGCAAATTCATTTGTATGACTGGCTGTCTGGCCTCTCAGCATTTCTCTCCCCTCCCCAATTCCCATAAAATGATAGGCAAATAGGAAATTGAATTACCCCCTGCTCCTGTATTGACAGAATTTCTTGTCTGGAGAGATGATCTAACTACTTAGGAGCTTTTCTCAAAACAAGGAAGAATGCATAGAAATGCATTTCTGTGTCCAGAAAATCATTAAGGTGCATACCAAGAAGTGGAAGTTCCTACCGTCTTATAACAACACAACTTTTGTATGCACATGACAAATGGGTTTGGGAATTTGGAGAATGCATCAGTTTAAAGCTGCACAACCCTTTTTAGAACTATGCATTTATAAACTCTTTAGAGATTGAAGAGCTCAAAGGGATTTTCTCTTACAGGTGACACTGTGCAATACAAAATGCCACAAACAGTGGATTTTCTAAACACACGTTTAACTATGCTAGAATTTTTCTCTTATACCATATTGCTGTGCAAGATACTATTCACCACTTTAAGGGATTCTGCACGTTTTACCAATCCTTACATTGGATTAAGAATTGGCCACTTCAAATAGTATCTTTTGTTACAACATTGTATTCCTAAGTGCAATCACAGTGCGATCCCTTTTGTCAATGCATGACTGAAGCAACCAAGCATATTCTGGTGAAGTACACAGGATTCACATACCAAACGTGCTCAGTGCCTTCCTTTAAGTCCCAATCATCACTTTGTTCTTAGTATTTTTCAATGCCCTGATTAGGTCTTTGTTTGGAAGTAATTAGCTACTGTGGTTTGAAGGATTTTGGAACAAAGCAGAGACTTTATACTGAATGCAGAAGTCATCTCCAACAGAGACAAAAGGTGGCAAATTATCGATTAGCTTTGTATTTAGAAGCATCCCTTGGTTCACTGCTAGGATTGCTCCAGTCATCTGCTTCAGGTGTGGTCTTGTAGTGCCGCCATGCTGACTTATTAAAAACGGGAAGTCTTTCAAATGATTCACTTGAAAGGGCCTATGGAAAAACAAAAGCAATGGTTAGGTATCATTGGAGACACAAGAGTAAGGTGATACTCTGGGGAGTTCCACAGTTACAACTTCTGTACCCAACAAGTCACACAATTATCACAGTGTTACACATCACAGCGCTATTTTGAAAATTCCTTAGCTGTGACTAGTAGCTGTAGTTATGCTCAAAAACCTAGTCGAAGTTAAAAGAAAATAATAGCATGGAAAAATATTTCCCTTCTTCCCAGGGAGTGGTGTCTACAGAGATAGCAAGAAAAAGATTTTTGGTCAAAAATATTTTAAGTGAGATTTGTCACTGACACAGAGCAGACAGCTACTCCAACATTTCCCTTCCCCAATGCACTTGGGCTCTGTCAGCACACTGATCTGTGGGGCCAGACCCAGCTCAGTCCCTTGGCAGACTTTCTTCCTCTGAGAAAGCCTACACCTTTTTCTTCCACACACGCAGGACTGAAAAACCCATCAGAAGCAGAAAATTCCACAACTCGCTACATACAACAAGGCATGGTGACAGTGCTAAGTCAATAAACCATATGAGCTATACACTTTATTCTTTTAAACTCTCTGATGGAATTCAAGCAGTGCCAACCTTTAATCCCTGAGGAGTCTGAGCTCTCCCAAAAAATGACAACAGGATCAAAACAGTCTATTGCATCACAAAATGCATAGAATAGAACATATTCACTAGTCAGGAGTCGGTCAATAGTCTTCTTATTTCTACTGTGGCCAAAACTTAGAATCAAAAAGCATTAACCAAAATTATCTGTTACCACAGTTCTTGGAAGATTCACAACTTATGACAGATTAACAAAATGCAACAATCCAACACAGAGACTGAAAAAAAAGTCAACGCTAACTAACTAGTATTAGTGCCAGATTAATATATATAACCTTGAGGTTTAGGATTTTATGTAACTGATTTAGGTAAAAGTGTCAAAGATAGCAAAAAGAAATTTGAAAACAAGCTGAAGAGTGAAAAGAGCCTGCTACAAATAACCTGCACTGCATTACTGGTTTATAAAGGGGTCAAATTCATACCTTCAAATAAATAACAGCATCTGAACCCACGCCTTCCATTGAGTAGAGTTTAAGGTCACCTTGAAAGTACCTCGCATACAGACGAGAAATTGGCAATCCATAGCCAAACCCAGCCTGCAAAACCAAGAGAACAAAAGGAAAAACATGATGGAAAGTTTAAAAAAAATGCAACAGATCCCTGCATTAATTTATAATAGAGAGGATACCTAAATATTAGATTTGTATCAAATTCTTTTTGAAGCTTTCCTTTATTTCTCAGGTTATACTATAAGTCCATATTCAGCTTTTTGAGAAATCCCCTTTCTTCCTGTGTATTAGTTTTGAGTACAAAAAGAGCCAAGTCCTTTGTTAGAACTCCTTTGTCCATTCTGCATTTTCTCAGAGGCAGGTAGGTGCATCATACCATACGTGCTGCCTCCAACCAGCAAAGCAAACCAATGCTCTACACAGCTTCGCCACTGTGATGGCCACTGCTATAGTATTACATTCTTTCTTTGGTAAAAATCAGAGTTTTGAGAGCATGTTTTTTCTCCCCCAAGCCTGGTAGTATTATTCTCAAATGTCTCCACACTTAGGAGACTACACAAGAAAGCCAGAGACAACTCTGTCTATTTCATCTAGATCACACTATTAAGTGACTGCTGATGCCACAGTGCCATAGAGGTCAGCAGAGTCCTGCAGAGGAATATACAAAGCATTACAAGGCAAATAAACCTCTTTGTTTGACAAAAGATCAGGATTCCACAGCAATGAATGATCTCCTGAGGACTGAGACACAGTACAGTCCACACAATTTTCAAAGTATAATAGACTTGATGAGTAGGAAGTTTACATTTTAAATTTACAAAACTAATATTCATAACCACGCCCGCAACAAGATCAATCACTTGGCACCTTTTCCAACCCTCTCTTGTCAGAAAAGTAATTAAAAAGCCCTCCAAGTCTCTCTTCACTACAGCCAGGGAATAACATTTTGCTCTCTCAGATGACTGGGTATGTGCTGAGAATCACAGTGGTTGGTTATGCACCCAAATCCACCTGAATCTTTCAGGACTATCCAGTGCAATAAAGAAACTATTCCAAACATACAAGCTTTTGAAAAAAACCAAAAAACATATACAAGGCAATGTGGTAAGGGTGGACTACGAGAAAAATTGGACACCTGAAGCTTTCAGGAATCCAATAAATTCATTCCACAGCATTTCTAAAAAAGCAACCTGGCAGATAAGTGATAAACATGCCATGAATTTTAAAAACACAAGCCTAAAATGATGCAAAAAAGAGAAGGCTGAGAAGAAGGACTTGCAAATATTATGCACAGCTAATATGTGGTATCGCTTTATAGGAAATCCCTTAAAGGAAAAGTGAACAATAAAGAACTTGTACTACAGGGTCCATCACAAATTCTCTTGCTGTCATCTACTACAATATCTTTTGGCCTTTTCTGCCTTGTTTTTACAGAATTCTAAATTTAATATTTAGTTGGTTTACAGTTGCTCACTCAGTTCTAAGCAAAATGAGAAACAGAAATACCAAATATGACCTTTGCACACTGCTTGCCATAGTTATTAGTGTCCATTAACAGTGTTATAACAGTTGCTTAGCTGCACTATCCCCAACATCATGTTTTAAATTTCTCAAAGAGAAATTTCATCTCCCACTAGAGACATATGCATCATTTTCAAACACCTGGTCTTGAAACTTGAGAGATTTCTTTCTTAACCTCTAAAAAACTGATCTGACAGTTTTTTCTTTGTTAGAAAGAACTAACAAAATATGTCAAAAGATGACTTTCTTTTCTGGAGACTGGACAATAAATGCATTACAAAAATTACTAAGCACAGCAACCAAAAGACAACTTGGGGACAGCATATACCCCAAGGACCAGCTCAAGTAAAGGGCAGTATCAAACAATACTGAACACATTTTATACTTTCCTCACCCCAGAATTACACCTCCTGTTCCTTTATGCTCTGTGCTAGCACATATAATTATTTCATACAGCCCTCTTTCAAACATTTCCTCTCAGTCTCTTCTGTGCACTGCTTTTAGGATGTTTTCCAAACCAGATAACATACAAGAAATATGAAGACAGGAGATCCCAGAAGAGGACCTTGTTAAATCAAGGCCTCGCAAAGGGTCTATTTTGCAAAAGACAATTAACAAGAGGTGATTAATACATAGGTTTGTGCTTGACCTAGAGGACAGAACAGTCCATGATCTGCCTTGAGAAATGAAAGCTCCTTAAAGCAAATTTATCATTAAATGTTATGGTATGCATTAAACAAATAGGAAGTTATTGCATTTCTGTATTACTAGCATCTACAGGTTTAAATTAAAACTAATTTAAGCCACGTTTCTCCCGCTATAAACAAATGGTGTCAGAGAACAGCATTAAATTCCCTAAGAAAACCTACTATCATTAAACATGACCATGTGTTTTTAAAATGTACTCTCTGTGCAGCGTAGATGAACCTAAGACCTGCTAGAATCTGAATGCTGCCATGGTAACAAGGTTTCTCAGCAGGCTTTAAACAACATTTGCAATAAGAGGGAGCAAAAATTTTCCCCAATCAACAGAAGGATACTTCTCTTGCACTGTCCAATTCCATGAATATTTAATAAACTAGACAGGGGATCATAACAAGGGGAAGGAGTGTTAGAACAGAAAAATATGTCTATTTACACTGCACCACAGCTTAGTTTAGAATATTACCTAAGTCAAGGATAACACACTACTAACCTTCTGCAGCACTTCTCAAGTGGTTTGGTCTTTGGCACTAAACAGTAAAGAAACTCCTTCCGCATGGACATCAAAGAGGATTTACGTGGAACCTTTCTGCTGAAGGATTTTTATTTCCAGACTGACATACAAAGCACAGCATAATTGTTTAAATAACTGCATCTGGGCCATTATACAAAATGTGTCAAACTTCACTGCTAAGGCCTTGTTCCTGTTAGTGGCAAGATATGGCACAGACTCACAGTTTGTGAGTTTTTTTCTTTATGCACACGCATATAAATAACAAAGCTGAACAACTTTTCTCAACATTCAGTCATGTGCAGGCATTGGTCAGACTCACAGGGCAAAAGCTGCCAGATTCAGAAGAGAGGGGGAATCCTTTGTAGGTCTGACTACAGGGGCATAGCCTGGGAAAGGAAAATAAGGGCTGAAAACGGGATACAATAGAAGAATAGCAAGGATAAATGCCACAGAATCAAAGTAAGCAGTTTTGAAGATGAGGAAGTAAACACAGCAATGCATTGCTAAAGATGTACTGAAGAAAGAAAAAAGAATCGTGTCAATCCTATGATGAACACATTTTCCAATCAGGACCAGAGGAAGAGACAGTTTAATAGCGAATACAACCAGTAATCAAGGTATAAGTTTATCCTGAGAACAAGTTTCAGAAAAACCTTGCAGACTGATAGAGTAAATTGCTGATCAAAAGTGAGACAGAACAAAGGCAGATTATGTATCAAGAGAGATTCTACCATTTGTGACAAAGAAAAAAGCTTATATTTGAATTAAGACCTGTTCCCTCTCACTCACCACACTGAAGAAGATTTTCTATGGAAAAGCAGAAGTCTGAAACGTATGACTGAGATGTGCTGTAGAGGCAGGAGGTGAGAAGGATCAGCACTGAGGCAGTGCAGACACAAGACCAGGTTTCACATCTCCCGGCGTTGCAAATGGGTAAAACCAGTGCAATGCACTGCCATGCCACAATGGTACCCACTGTGGACCAAGGCAGCACCATAAAGACTTTCTGCTCATAAGCTAAAAGGAAATTTATTACCTCTGAGTCGCTCTGAACTGATTTTATCCTCAGTTTACTGTTAAATATTTTATATCCAGAACAGTCACGTGGACAAGAGGGAACAGCCTCAAGCCCTGCCAGGGAGGTTCAGGATGGACATCAGGAAGAATTTCTTCACTGAAAGGATTGTCAAGAATTGAAACTGGCTGGTCAGGGAAGTACTGAAGTCACCATCCCTGGAAGTGTTCAGGAAACAACTGGACATGGCATTTAGTGCTGTGGTTTAATTCACATGGTGGTGTTTGGTCAAAGGCTGGACTCAATCTTGGGAGGTCAATTCCATTCGTAACAATCCTATGATTCCATAGTCTGTCCCACATTCTATTATCCATCTGAAGGCACTTGAAGCACAAAAGTATCAGCAGGGGAGGAAAAAAACAAACACTTAGGAATGTACTAGATAAGAATGCTCCTAAGGAGGGAAAGGAAATTTCTCAGAGAATCAACTTCTCAACAGGTTAGATTGGATATACTGGATATTGGAGATAAAGGATTGCATCAGAAGGAACAGGACAGAGATGAGGAGAGGCAAAATACAGTATCTGTATTAATCCACTTACTGAAAACCAGTCAAGTGGAATAGTAGCTATACAATTTTTATCACAACGAGCCAATATGCAATTTAATAAAACTACTTAGAAATAGTATTTTAATAATTTTTTTTAATCATGCTTGCTGAAAGTATCTACACATTCAACACTGAAATAATTTTCCTGCCTAGAGGAAATTATCGGGAGATTTTTTTTTTTGTTTGGAATCTGGCCCTGATGTGTCTCAGAGGGGAGCATCACGAGGTGCTTCCAATTAAACAAGAATATACCAAAAGTATTCTACATGCAGGTTTGGGAATATTTTTCAGATGTGTTTTTACAGTCCATAACTTACAGAAAAATGATCTTCAAGCTTCAGTATAAGCTTGTGCATTGCCAGGAGTTGCTTCTCAAGTGCTGAGCAGTGTGGCTCACCTTTTCAATACATTTATGACAGGAAACTTAGAAAAACAGTAATTTATACACCAAAGAGGAGCTCATTAGGTCATCCACCTTCTCAGTAATGTAGCACTAAAGATCCTGCCCATTAACCTGTAAAAATACTGTGCTTATGCAGGTTTTTAATGCTTGTTTCCAAGAATGCAATGTCAAGACAAAGAAAAGTAATTTTCTGTTCCATAGATAAAGTGATGATAATAAAACCCATTTCTCCTGTTTTACCTGGATAGACTTGCTAACGATAAACCATTTCCTCATTGGAAAACCTGAACCAGTGCATTGCAGTGAAGGGAAATGTAAAATCATAGTGGTGCGAAGGGACATTTAAATACATATTGCAATTGCTTACCAAAGGCACAGCCCTCGAGGGCTCCAGACTGGGCCTGGGTGCTGTTGAGTACATGTAGTTAAACAATCTGTCTATTTTTCTTAGAGGTACACCTCCACCTTGGTCACTTATCTAAGGAATGAAAATTGAAGAGTTTTAAACATTAGATTCTGAAAAAAACCACAAAACCTCAAGCAGCATTATCTACATTACTTCAGAAATAGTAAAGGAGCAGCTAGGGACTTTGGGGCTGTCTGGTTTGGAGAAAAGAAAGCTGGGAGTGCCTTGTCATGGTCTACAGTTTCCTGAGGAGGGGAACTGAGGAGAGAGGTGCTGATCTCATCTCCCTGGGATCCAGGAATAGGACATGTGGGAACAGTTCAAAGCTGCAGTATCAGGGTAGGTTTAGAGTGGACATCAGGAAGCATTTCTTTATGGGAAGGGTGGTCAAAGAGTGGAACTGGTTGCCTGGAGAGGTCGGTCAATGCCCCAAATCTATCAGTGAGCAAGAGGCATTTGGACACTGCCCTTAACAAACGGGCTTTGACTTTTGGTGCCCTGAAGTGGTCAGGCTGTTGGACAAGATGTTCCTTGTGGGTCCTTCCCAACTGAAAATATTCTGTTCGAATGAATATGAAGCAGGTGATACAGTAATTATTTGCCTTTTCAAATTACAAGTCATACTAATCTAAAACCAGCAGGTTTGCAAGCTGCATATTATTTTTATGCATTTACCTTAATAGATAGATCTTCTTTCCCCAAAGTGACTAAGGTTTTGATTGATGGATAGGCTTCTTTCTTACCTTCATGCAATTCCACTGTAGCTCTCATTGAATTCTGAAGATAAAAGAAAATACAATCTCTCTGATTCTAACTTTAACATATAAACTTTTTGTGTCAAGTTAAAACTTGCATTTATTTTGTAGCATCCAGATACTCTGTCCTAAAATTGTGCACAAGATAGAAAAGGCTGTATTTAACACAAATCCAAATGCCCTCCAGTCAATTAATTGCCCAAATTTTTACATTATAACTTGTTATACATAACTTTTATTTATTTGATATAGCCAGAGAAAAGAAAGCAAGGCGCTTTTTCTTCCTGTGTGAAATAAAGTAAATATATCCAAGGGATGAGAACAACGTTCACCACCACTGTGCACAACACCAACAGTGATGTTCACTACAGAAAGCTAGTTCTGATTTTCTCAGTCTGAGTCATACAGTTTTTAATTTACCATCTGTCAATCTGAATTTATAATGCACGTTAACAGAGTTTCCACTGCCACTCCCTCCCAGCTCTTTACAGCTACAACTTACTGGCTTCAACCTGTTTCATGACTTGTACCAAAACCACACCCACATGTAATGCACAAATTCATGCTTTCCCCTCAATTTCTAGTGTTCAATTGCACCAATTAGAGATCTCCTGTCTTCTTTCAAACCATATAACAGCTCTCACATGTTCCATTTTCACTGTTGTTCCAATAATGCAGAAAACACAAATAAAACCAGCATGTAATTTACACTATTCAAAGACATAGGGGCTGTTTTCACAATAAAGACACTGATCCTAACCAATGCAATATGCAATATTGCATAATATGCAATAAAGAAGTAAGCTCATGAAAACTGCAAGGTTATGAATATTCCATCACTGCAAAACCAGACTATCATGAATGTTCTAAGTTAATCACAAAAGCTACGAAAGCACAACAGGAAAAGTGGGAAACCAGGCAGTTTTTAAATATACAAGGTCTTAAGAGAGGAGTTTAAGTCTGGCTCTTAAACAAGTGAAGAGTGTTTGAAGCTTAAGAATAAGCTTAAGAAAGGAAAACTGAAATAACATTTAAGAGCTGTAACTGAAAGCGATCTCAATTTCAACTCAATAGGGTCACAAAACCCTCCCAAATATTAACAAGTGCAACCTACCTTGAATAATTCAAATAACATATGAAACAAATGAGAAGGTACATAGACAACTTGAATAGGCTTGTTTGGAGCTTTAGCTAAAAAATAAGAAAGAAAGAAAAATGTCAAATCATTTTTCTTCAAAACAGTATTTTGTAGCATTGCCCTATACAACAATAACATGAACATGTAGGCAAAGACAAGTATGTAACCATGTTCTAATTTTCCCAGTGCAAAATTAGTTTCATGAAGTAAAAACATAGATTCTAGTTACTGCTATCACCTGAAAGAACACATTCTAATTATGATCTTCAAATGCAGCCAGTCAGCAGACTTTGTTTAGATATGAAACTTCACTAAGCATTGACTGGTTTCACATAACAGTGTATGCTAACCAAGAGAACTTTCCTACTTAAGTGGGAAAGTTTCACATGCTCACATACTATGTAAGCACAATACTTGCTGCACAAAAAGATTCTTAAACTAAAGAAAAACCCACTGATAAATATTCTAAAAGCAACTATATATTTTTCCATCATTGAAACATATAAAATTTAAGTATTCATAAAAATTTTCAAATATACTTCAAAAATATCACAGCATCTATATTCCAAACCTTCACTGAATTATTTGTCCACAGCTGTCCCACAGTGAGTGTTTCAGTGCAGGGATATGGCTTGACACAGCTCGGAATGCCAGACTGCTCAGTGTTTGATTGGGCAGGAGATAATACAGCTGCATTTAATACATTCCAGGACAGTTTTGGTGCTGGAGATGAAGTCATTCCTGAACATTCAAAGATCTACGGGCATTAAATTATGCAGTCACAGCTAGACAGACTGAGCAGGAGCTCAGACTGAAGGGAAGTCTCTGTCTGCTTCAGAAATTGCAGGAAGATATAAATATGGACAAAGAACGTGACAGGAGACAACTTCATTCCTTTTGGCACTGAGGGCTGGTAATAATTCCAGTCATTATTCTAAGAGACATGGTAATGAAAACTCCTAGAAAAAGGAGAAGACCAAAACAATGCTCTGCAAGGCATTTTGCCTGTTAATTTTGTCAGTCCATACTCCCATTCCCTTACACTTCACCAAAACCAAGGCAAACTGACCCACACTTGTTCAAAGTACAGAAATAAAAAATTAGTTACTGTTATTCTTGAGATAATTTGCAAAGTTGGTTTCCTCATTTTGATAATAATCTGGTTTAAAGGAAACAGGTAATTTTTTTCTTTTTTTTTTTTTTAGCTCCAACAACTTGTTTTCTCTACTGTTGGATCTTTTTACTTATGTGTTCAGATGAATTTTGCATTGATTGATTCCTCTGCTGCAGCACTCTACTTTTATCTCTAAAATCACTCTGTTTGAAAGGGGAAGGTTGGATCCTTTGATTTTGGGAGAGATGGGTGGTAAAGCATCACTGCTCACAGTATCACCTTGTGTAGAGAAATATTTCTACACTACTTGATAGTACTTTGAGCAACACATATTCCATGTAGCACACTCTCCATTGAGTGTCATCTATTTCCGAAACTTTTGCAATTCTTCTGGCTGAAGTTTGGAAACATCTTAGTATTATGTTTGGCAGCTATCCAAAATTTCAGAGAGGATCACTCAGGAATTTTTTTTTTTAACTTAAAAATTAAGCTCCCTTCTGTCAATAAAATAATGAACAAAAAGCAGTCAATATGCTGACAAGGCCTGTCTCATCAGTTTTGTGTCATCTTTCATCTCTGCAATCAACTTGAAACAGATTTTCATATGAGAAGTTTATGATAGGATTTAAAGCATAGACTACCTAATAAAAATTCCAGTTTTGCCATCTTACACAGAAGACTTTACCCCTGTGTTGAGAGTGCCAGTGGAATTCATCAGTTTATAAGCATACTTTGGAATGAAACAAGTTGCAGTTCCATTAGAAGATTAGGAGGCAGGCATATTTCCTTCCCCGTTATAAGGATTCTTGGTTTATTTTTTTTAATGTGATAGAGAATTCAGCAGATAGAACTCTGCATTCAGCATGAAGATGTATACATCATGATGATAAACTATAATTCAGGTGCCCATGTAGACACATTTCAACAAATGTAACTCCATACAGGACTGTAGAGTTCAGATTGTAACTTACAATTAATTAAGAAAACTAGAAATCACAGATATCAGAAATGTATTTTCTTACATATATCAGTCAAAATAATGTCATAATTACCATTGAATTCTTCAACTTCCAGATCAGGTGCCACTGTATAGTACTGTTCACATAACATCTTAGCTGTTTCATAAGCATCTACAAAAAAATGGAACAAACACTGATTTATCAAAATCTTCTAGAGATGACCAGCAGTGTTCATTCTCTGTGAAAGACCACAAACAGAACATACATTTTGGGAGCTACTTTACAAGCATGAAGCTAGTATCCAATCCAATCCCTTTTTCTCTGTACATTTGTAGCCCATTTGTCAGGAAAGGGAAACTCTAACTAAAGCTCCACAAACAAAAGCACAGTACTTGAGAGAAGCTATTTTTCATCTTTGTTCGGGGCTTGAAAACCAGAAGGATATAATCTTAGGCTGACCATAAAATCTACTTTTTTTTTTAATTTCCTGATCACAATTTAATACTTATTCTTTCCATCTCAAATATAAAAGAATGACATTGCAGTCATAAATTCAGGTTCTCCAAACACAATACTGTTTACAATACTTAATTTTCAAGGTCTTCTGGGGAAAAAGCCAGAATCTTTAAGATTCTTAATTCTTTCCTACTGAACCAAAAAAGATCCTCCCTGAAAATACCTCCCCATAACCCAAATCAGGTTTTATGTATTGTCGAAATACAGGAAGAAAGTTTAAGTCACCCTTTGTCACTGGTGGTGTCCCCCATGGTTCAATACCGGGCCCTGTATTGTACAACTTATTCATCAATGACTGGGAGGAAGGGGCAGATGCCTCCTCAGAGAGTTCACTGATGACACAAACTGGGAGAGGTGGCCAATACCCCACAGGGCTGTGCAGCCCTTCAGAAGGGCCTTGGCAGGCTGGAGAGATGGGCAGAGGAACTGTCTGAAATCCAGCAGAGGCAAATGCAGGGTCTGGAACCTGGGCCAGAACAACCCCAGGCACCAGCACAGGCTGGGGCTGAGCTGCTGGAGCAGCTCTGCAGAGAAGGGCCTGGAGGGCCTGGTGGACAAGGAGCTGTCCATGAGCCAGCAGTGCCCTGGGGCCAAGAAGGCCAATGGGATCCTGGGGGACATCAGGGAGAGCATTACCAGCAGGTCAGGGAGGTGATCCTGCCCCTCCACTCAGCCCCAGAGCGGTGTGTCTGGAGTGCTGTGTCCAGTTCTGGGCTCCTCAGGACAACAGAGACCTGGAGATCCTGGAGTGAGTCCAGTGGAGGGCAACCAATATGATTAAGGGACTGGAGCATCTCTCTTATGAGGAGAGACTGAGAGAGTTGAGCCTGTTCAGGCTCTGCAAGACACGACTGAGAGGGGACCTCATCAATGTCTAAGAGTATCTGAGGAGAAGGTGCAAAGAGGATAGAGCCTTTTGGAGGCTCTTCTCAATGATGCTGAGCAATAGGACCAGAGGCAGAAACTGATGCACAGGAAGTTCCACCCGAACACGAGGAAGAACTTCTTTCCTGTGCAGGTGACAGAGCACTGGCGCAGATTGCCCAGAGAGGGTGTGGAGCCTCCTCACTGCAGATGTTCAAGAACCATCTGGACACAATCCTGTGCCATGTGCTGTGGGATGAGCAGGGAGGTTGGACTTCATGATCGACTGTACTCCCTTCTAACCTGACCCATTCTGTGATTCTATATTTGGAAGATTTCTTAGTGGTATTTTAGCAAATCTGGGTCGAACAAGCTGAGTGCAGTCTTACATTTCATCTTGCTCTAAAAGCCAACGCTTTGTCATAGTCCTAAGACTGTGAAAGAGAAAGCGAAGTTCAAAGCATGCTTCATGGTGTGGGTGGAAATTAAGGAGCATCAGGAGTGAGGGATCTATTGCTACATTTAAAATCCTGGCTCTAGGAACAAACCTGAATTTTCTGTCAGCTCAAAAGTCTTATTGCAGAACAGTCAGTGAGACAGAGACAGTCACCTCAGGCAGCACAGATACAATCCTTGGTGCAGCTGCTTGAAGCAAGAAGTGGCTGTTTAAATAATTTCTTCAATGTTTGAAGGCCATATAGAGCTTGTAGCTGCCACATACAGTACCAAAATCAGCATCTTAACTGATAAATCGCTCAGAACGCTACCTGTGAACCAGAACATTTGGGAGCTAGCACAGCTTACAGAACATAAATTAACCCTTCCACCAATTCTACACGGAAATGGCTTCAATCGCCTTGACTCTATACAGCCCCTGTCTTTAAGCTCATTTTGTTTCTTTGAAAGGCAACACTGGACACTATTTAGGATGCTCTTGTTTTGTCAGTGTTGTGTAAGATTTTATAGCTATTTTAGCTACTTCCTTGAAAACTGGACTTATCACCTTCTGACACTATGTACTCCCCTGTCCAAGGCAGCAGTTATGAATTTGATTATCAAAATTGATTCAAATATTGCTATTAGAAGGAAAATCGAAAAAAACAAAATGGCTGTAACATATACAATGCTGAGGCCAAAGTGGAATAAGGTCAATCAAAATAAAAACAAGCTGCTGAAAAAGGCCATCTTAGGAGCCAAAAAGAGCTAGACAAAAGGCTGTAACAGAGCTGTAAAAAAGCATTACAAAGTGAGCTATTGTGCAGGTCAGACTTTGAGATAAGAAAGGTTTCCCTCTCACTTCACTAAAGGCTGAGAGAAAGCAAAGCAGAGAAACACATTCTTGCCCCCTCTGCAGCTGCACAGTCAGCAGCGAAGGTTAGAGCCTGCAATTCTCTCCTACAGCAAGACCTGTGTTTGCAAACAGATACACCCAAAGTGTGAACCTTCCATGGAGAAGGTCTTGAAGCAGCCAGCATTGCTTCATGCCTCCTTGCTAACATTCTGAAAGCATGTAAACATTCACAACACAGAGCAAACAGGACTTCCAAAACAACTGTGCCAGATCAGTCAGGTACAGCCATCACATCCATCTCTTCTGCAGGAGAGAGAACACGCTGTGGTGTGATCAGATGACAAAGTCATGTGGAGTTTCACTGGGATATCTGTACACTTGAGGACATTATACTGAAAGGCCTAACTAAACAAAACTAAACAAAATGGAAATTTCACTTACTCTGTTTTCTGTAGTACCCGCATGAGATACAAAAGTGGTACATGAGAACCTGCTTCTAAGGATTTTAGGAAGAAAATAACTAAACTTTAACAAAACATTTAGACACTTTATCTGATATTTAAAAGTACATCTTAAACCTATTAACAATAAAATTGTTTTCTTAGTTCTGTTAACAGACCAAAAGTTTCTCTCTTCTCAATAATGAAAATATTAGAAAGTCTCAATAAGCCCAGGGCTTTATTGCGAACAACTGCAGGACTTTCATTTAATAAAATAAGAAAAGAAGAAATGGATTTAAATCACCATCAGTTTCTTGTACCTCAGTAACGTATTTCTGAATATTCTAAGTTGGGGGGATTTCAGTCAATAAAAATATTAACTTCATCTTACCTTTAACCACCTCTGCCACATCACAATTAGGATCAATACTTCCAATATGTTTGGGATGAGCAGGATTAATATCTCCACCAAACAGAAGTGCTAAAATAAAAAAAGAAATGGTAGTAAATTATTTATTACCCTTGAGGTAGCCCAGAAAGTTTGAATCTGATGGTATCTGAGACTTACTGGATACTGCATCATTTTGTAAAAAGATACTCTAGCAAATTGCCAGAATCTTTGTTTAAGGAGACTACCTGTCTAACTGCTCATCTTCCCCCGTCTTTTTTTTTCCATTTTTTATTGTTAAGACTAGTTAAAATAGAATTTGTAACCTGGGAAGGTTAAGGTGAAAACCTACATTTCAAAGCAGATTATCAAAAATTAGATAAAATTAAAATGTAAAATACTTCATTCATACCATTACGTCAGAACAGAAGCACTCACAATAATGAAAACATTACAGTGAAAACGACTGTGAAATTGTAAGGCATCATTAAAAGCCCTTTACACTCACCTAAGCTGCAATTTCACAGCTGGCACAGAGGTCTCACTCACTCACTCGACTTTCTCCCTGGATCTCAGCAGTATGATCCCCACTCCCTCTTTTCACAAGGGCCTGGTACTCACCAGACCCTTCATCAAGAGTTTAAAGAAGACTCTCAAAGAAGTAGAAAGGTTTATATACTCTATTTCAGGAGTGATTTTCTGCTATTCTAGCAAATTAGTGAGCTCTGACATGAAGCAGGTGCAGCGTGAGGTTAGCAAAAGTCTAGATCTGAAAGCCTTCCCTACCCTGGGCACAGCAAGCTCATACACTGGGCACTGTGTCCTGCAGAATGGTGCTGTAAGAAACAGTCTGCCAGTAATGTAGGAACAAAAATGCAAACTACGTAAAAACTTGGTTTTGCATTCTGCTTTCCAATTATCTTTTTCTTCAGTCCTTCAAGATTAGTAATTGTCATCACAGACAGACCACTAATACTGCTAACACACAGATATTATACAAGGTTAACTAAACTTTAAGTATCTGCAAGCAGTTTTAAGCTCCAACCAGTTAAAGAAGTGGGTCTACACGAAAAACTAGTTCAGTTCAATAAATCAAGTTTAATATTTTAGAATCAATGCAAATTGTGCTAGCACTCAGCCCAAGAATTCCATTACGGCAACGTTTGTACTCTGTTGCTACAACTCTTCTATGAGAGCCTTTTAACTTGGTTTTATGTCTATCATTCTTCTGCCCAGCTACAAGTAAAGAAAAACGTGCACATTTATCTCATTTTGTATGCTTTGCCACATTCAAGTTATCTGTACACACACAGCAAGGCATTTGTTAGTCACATACAAGGTTACTGGAAAGACACACAACTTGTAGTAAAACACCTCATACTACAGTACTCCCGCATCTGCATTATCTGTAGCATACAACAATTTCTAAGAGCTCAGAAAAGCAGAATACTGAGCAGAGTTTGAAGCTCTAGAGCTAAAAGGCACAAGACACACTAAAACAGATCAGAAGACTGTCCTTAACTTTACACAGATCACTTTCTGCATGGTTGCACATACTGGTTAATAGGAGCTGTGCAAGTAACTCCCTTCACTCTGTAATACGAATATAAAAAAGTGAGTTTATTAGTAACAACAAATGAAACAACCTAATGACAAAGGAAGTCTAATTCCAGCATTTATCCATAAATAGGAAATAGGAAGTAAAGGAAGACAAGAGATATAATTTAAAACTTCAGTTAAAAATACTCAACCTCTTTAGAAGGCAAGAAAGTCTAGATAACTTGCTGGAAAAAACAATATGTATAGTACATAACCTATTCAAAATTTATGACATCTTTGCATTTTATTATGAAATAAATATGAGCTCTACAAACAATATTGAAAGCTTTGTGAGCACGAAGATACAGCTACTCCACTACTATCTAAAAATACTTCATGTATCACTTCATAAGCCATCTCTGCCAACAAGACTAAAAAGCGACAGCCACACTAACAAAGACTGACAATTCTACAAGAAAGCATACTGGTGTTTGAGACTCATTTCTGATCATTGCAAAGCACCAAATTAACTAGGTGCCAGTATATCTTTTACCATAATTAGCACAGAATAGCCATGAGTAAGAAAAAAACGCAAAACAAAGTTACAGCTTCAGGTTTAAAAGCAATAACTAATGAGTTTTCAAAAAAGAGAAAGGCAATTACTTACTGTGTTGGTTAATAAGCATACGGAAAGAGATGCGGTTGGTGTAGAACCTATCTAGAAAATACTGGATGTTACTGCTAACAAATGGATCAAAGCCATATTTTTCCTTGTACTCAATCACCCCTTGCGCCATGGTTGGAACCACGTCATTGTGTCTGTTCCTGACTTTAATTAAAACATCTAAAAAGCTAGAGGAAACAAAATTAGAAACATTGTTAGAAACATAATTAAACAACAGCATAATCATATTTTCTGTTTACTATCCCTCCCAGACAATAAAAAAACATCAGAGGGAAAATACAAAAATACAGTACCTAAACAAGCCTATTTGAAGAGAAGTATTTGATCAACTTCTCATTCACAAGACCTGTGAAGCATTTAGAGTCTCAAATTAAGTTATTCCTCCCCCAAAAATTCCTTGAAATCAAATCTCTCTTCACCATTAATGGACAGCAAATGATTCTCTTTTACTGCAATCATATGCCCTACAGTAACTCATCCCCTCCAACTTCTAACAGCAGCTGGGAGATAGGAAAGGAAACTCAGGAAAGACTACCTGACTGTCCCTCATAATTTCCTTAGAAAAACTCAAGTTTTCTTTCCAACACCTCAACCCATGTAGTGAACTTTTAAAGCATTTCCTTCACCTGGCATCTCTTGGGCTAAGTTTGAATCTCAGGACAGGTAATCGTGTGACTCCTGTTCAGTTTTGTCTCACACCACTGGATGGCAGAGTGAATACAACAGAGCTCTCCTCTGGAGCTCCGCAACTTTTAGGATAACATTGCCACTGCTTTTAACAAGCATTTCCTTTCAAACAGCTTGGAGGATTTCTGTTTTTCCTGCCAATGCAGCTCAACACCTATGATCTTCAACGTGCTCATCCTTTTTTCCCCCCACGTAAACTCATGCATACTTGAAATGTCAATTATTAATAGTTTTCTAAAGCTGAAACACGGAAAATCAGTAGTGCTCAACTCTGCTACATTCTCCAACATTACATTAATGTTAACACCACAATGTTTACATAATGCTGTTTTAAAAAGTACAAGTGGTGAAATGCAGCTTTCCAAAGAAAGCAGAGCTGGAAGACTTGTTCAGCTATGCCTGTATCTGCAACTCTACAGATCCTTTTCCTAAAACCATCAACAGCAAAACATTCTTTGTAGATTTGTAATGAATACTGGAAAGAAATGTATTAGTTATTTTTATCCAAAGTAGAATATACACCAGCTAAGGAAAGAATCACAGACATCATTGAAAGGTCATCTAGTTCAATTCCCCTGCAAATGAGCAGGGGAAAGAACAAAGACCACAAAAAGTAAAAAAGACCAAGCATTAGTCACCACATTTAAATCAGATGCCTTCTTCCTTTTCAGCACCACTTAGTCAAGACAATTATTTAACACACCATACCATTCTTAACAAGTGGTACACTTTTAAAATAATTTTCCCCACTCTCCACTGCCAGCTGCGAAGGAATGTAGGATTCATTTTCACTATTTTTTTCATAATCCTAAGTCTAGTCACCAGTTTTTGCCTGTGTGTTAACAAATAGTTCAGTAGTCTTTCAACACTAATCTGTTGCACAGAAAAGGGGAAGTTTTAACTGCCTAATTCCCCATTCTAAATACTATCACATGTACAGCACAGAATGACTGTTCTTTTACTTACCAGTTTTGCTGACTGGGCAGCTTAGAACATTTAATGCTTAAAAGGTTTGTAGACGTTTTACATTTATTGAGTCTTGACCCTGTGAGATCTGTTCCCACTGAGAGGCAATGTTAGTTTTAGAGATTGATGCCTGGCTGTACTTGTGCTGCTTCTCTGTTTCTGAGCAACAAGACCCTAGCGAAGAGCAGAGCTGGAAGCAACACTTACAGTCACGTCTGAAACAGAACTGGCAACACTCTCTCCTAACTGTTTGCTTTCTATTCAATACCTCCACTATCCACAACATATCTGATGCCAAGAGGGCAAATTGTTCACTGATACCCCACTACCAAAGTGCTTAAATGCAGAGTTGCTAAAGGGCAAAGGGCTTAGGTTTATCTGCTGCAGACCAGCAAAATCACAGTGAAGCTTAGACAGCATAAAACTAAATATATAATAAGGGAATTCCTCGTTATTGCACTGATACGACAAAACTCCTGTTCCATCTTCCGAGATAACTCAGTTCACTCATATGTTTCTGTAAAGCAGATGTTTTTAAAGGAACAAACACAAGAAGCATATAGGCACATTTCAAAGTTGTAGGGCAGAAATTAGAACACATCTCCTTAATCTTAACACTCATTCCTTACAGTCCCTCTACTCACAACACCTCTGAAAGACACAAAGCTTTTAAAGTACTCAAACTGTGGGAGACCACATCAAGGAATTTTTAAACTGCTTATGGGATTAACTGGGAATACTCCAGAACAGCTTTGAAAATTTTATTTATCAATTACTTTTTTTTCCCCCCACAATTCTGTATATTCTCAAAACCACGATGAATAAATAATGCAATTGGTTTGACAAATGAGAAATTATTAATATGAAGTTATTTTGATTAAGTGAGCTTCAGTGGCTTCTGTATTAACAGAAGAATATTTAAGGCATTACCACAAGTGTTAATAAATGAACACTAAAACATTCTGCAAAGATGATTAATGAATGTCATAACACAAGTTATTTTTTAACTTTCTAATAACCTGTATATATTATTCTGTTTTGATCTATCATTACAGTTGAAGAAAATAAGCATAAAGAAGCCAATAAAAAGACAAAGGGAATTTTTGCTATGTCT
The DNA here is from genome assembly GCA_013397935.1 of Dasyornis broadbenti. NCBI lineage: Eukaryota > Metazoa > Chordata > Aves > Passeriformes > Dasyornithidae > Dasyornis > Dasyornis broadbenti. Next base: position 3,428,482 of record VZRN01005540.1, read on the forward strand.
CTTATGGATAGTATTATCCGAAAGATGAAAACCAGGAAGTGATAGGTAGAGTAAAAACCCTTTTAAAGGCAACAGAAATGCAATGATTTTGGGGTTTTTTTGATTGGCTGCTCTTTTGCAAAGCAGTGCTAGCTAGCAGCTGAATATCACCAGAAAGAGAGGTAAAAGTTCACACACCCCCAGATTTCTCTACTCGAAAGTATATCTACTTCCAAAGTGCGAAACTAACTAAAGTAGCATTTCACATTATGTAACAGTAACAAGTGGCGCCTTCCTAATCAAATGTAATCCAATATTTACTTAGGTTAAATTGCTTACAGAACAACTATTTTAACTGCAGTGCTGCAGAAAGGAAAGTTCCTTGTTTACTAAGTTCCTCGTGTGTGTGTTATCTCAGACAGGCTGGCAGCTTATGGCCTCAGAGGCTCCCAGCTCCAGGACACTCCCCTGCACACTCTCCCGAGAGGGCCAGAAAGAGAAAAATCAACAAAGAAACTCGGGGGTGTAGAAGCTGCACTAAGTGTCCTATGAGAGCACATGTGAATAGCATGTTTTACAACCCTTCAATTTTTGAAACATAGCTCCCACCTCTGTGTGTTTACTGGTTGCATACTGACGTCTTGGGACATTTCCAACACTTCTGCCTACTTACACCCTTCACCAAGCGTGGACACCTTATCTTAGGGCTCCTGCTATCACACTGTTTGGCAGAACGGCAGAAAAACTTTCACCTGACCCCTCTACAGCTTGAGAAAAGATATGTTTTCTCAAAAATGCCACAGTAACCTACCATTTGGCAAATGCCCATCCTACTGACAGCGATGTGGCAATGTTGCAATAAGGCTTCACAGGACTTCAACAGGTAGCAATAAATTCCAAGCATCCTTATTATATGTACTTAATTACATAGAACACAATCATTGCAAGATTTCAAAGTTTTTAACAGTTATACTGAATGATATTGCTCTTTGCTTCATTATGAAATATTTGTTCTACCATACTCATATAGAGTATCACAGACAATATTTCCAGTTGCCATGAAACAATATCAAGAATGCCATACCCATATGGCAGAATCAGATAATGCATGTGTTAATTATGAAGACTCTAAAAATAGATCTCCAAGAGAACTCATTAGCCTTTATAAATAGATATATTTATTATATTGTGATCTACCGTGAACTTTTGAAGTTCATAAAAAGCTGGAATTAAGTTACGTAAATACAGAACACCAAAGATGGCTTCAGAAGCTACATAACCACTTTGCCTGAAACCACACATCCAGGACATTATAGGTTTAAGAGGATCTGTGTTGCACTTGCCAGGCTCAATTAGGTGTATAGGAGAGCTTATGCCATCTCAAAGGGCAACAGACACCTAAGTTTTGGTAACTTAATCCCACAAAGGAAAGCTTGCTGATAAAGTAGCCACAAAACAGAAATTCTTTTGTCACCAGCAAACAGGCTGCAAATGTAGAATCACAAAATATAACAGCTAGAGGTGGTTAAAAAAATGATTTTATTTATCCTCTACAGAATAAGCACACCTAGAATGCCACTAAAAACAATCTCATCTGTTTACAAAAGCTTTTTAAATGGATGCTTTACAGCCTTCTCATTCTCACTAATAGTACCATTTTTACTTTTTGCCCTGCACACATTCTCAACTTTAATAAAAACCGGCCATTTTTTAATTCTCCAGTTCTTCAGTTAGAGCAATCAATTATCCTTTATTATAGTGACCTTTTTTTTTGGCACACATAGACTTCCAGTGTCGCCACTTCAGTATCTTTTTTTGCCAGTGTAAACAAATGCCTTCAGCATTATTCAGAGGTGGAACTATCCAAGTCTCTAATTCTTGTTCCTTTCACAGCAATACTGTCTATGACTGTTTTAATTTCTTAAAAGGTAGTACCCAGAACTGCAGGCAGCATTCCAGCTGAGGACTCAACACTGACTAAATGGTTACTTCCCCCTTGATCAACAGCACTACAGTTCAGTCTGTAATCCTTATGGCTCCTTCTACAGCTCTGTCATGCAGGTAACTTGGTACTTCTGCACTTGAGCTTCTCCTACACATATTGGTTGATACACAAAAATTAAAGTGTCAAGATCTCAGAAAACATGCCCACAACCAAAATAACATAACATCTGAAATGCACTACCTACTAAAGCCCTTATATAATCTAATATAACATCACAGTTAATATACCTGAAGTTCACTGAAGGCAAAACACTATTTTTGCACAGCACAGGCCACAGTGCACAAACAGAGCAAGACATTTTATGAAACTCTCTATAAAGCACTGCTTGATCATACAGGACTTCAGAGCTTAAAAAGAAATGTGAATGACAAACTACCCTAAGAAAGCTAATTAAATGAACAAAAAACCTACAAGACATAATATGCTGAAACAAAGTTGACTGCTCTAGGTACAGGGTAACAAAAGACCTTAGTGCTGGGCAGGTGTGCTTGTGTTTTGGTTGTTTTGTTTTCAAGTCTCTGATGTGTATGTTGCAACTGCTGTTCTCACATGTGGGGTTCTTTTCTGTTTTATGCATACACATTTCAAGGAAACATTTTAATGGCAATTTCAATATGATTTTGTTGATAAAGAAAGCTGGCTATGTTTTCCTTTCTTCTCAAGTAATGTTATTCAGTGAGATAGGTGAACACCACTAATTGAAGTCAATTAAAAATGCTTTTCGATAAAAACAACTGACAGTGAATGCTTTCAAACTGAAAAGAAAAAAAAAAAAATCAAACTATTAACATGTTAACATACTTTATGCACAACAGAGCACTAAACTCAATAATAACTGACTTTTTAGTCTTAAGTATTTTCCAAAAAAGTGACATTTTAGTCTTAAGTATGTGATATGCAAGTAGAGTCTCACATCCATGCTGTCTTGTCAATACAGCCTTGGAGGAAGTATGTTATGCCATTTCTTAAACTGCCAGTCAGCATAAATACAAAATATATTGTTCAAAAGCACTTAGATACCTACATTCTACTTCAGATTACAATTTTGGCTTTTGCCATACATATTCTACCTTACAAATAAGGTAACTGTTATATAGTACAAAACCACTTGGTATTTGAGACAGATTACTTTTAAATGGACTGTCATAAGAAAATAAATTACTTACTCATCCAGAACATGAGGATCCTCAGGACTTTTATTTTCATACTCTAAAAGCTCAAGGAAACTTTGCATGTACCTGAAATACACAAAAGTTATAAAGAGAGAGTTAAAATATTTAAACCAGAAATACTTCTGAATTTCTTTAAGACTACAATGTCACATAAAAACAATAGAGGCATAGTGCACAGTTCCCTGCAAAGGCTAAAAATAAGTGGGATTCTGCAACAAAGGGAAAGAAAGCAACTACAATAGATTATATTGAGTTTTAAATTATTACTTATGACCTTACAGTCTGCAATTCAGGAAAATTGCTATATAAATCAAACTGAAGTTAACAGGAGCAAAACTTCTCCACAGGTAGGTCTGTGATTTCAGGTAGTTTGGCCCTGGATCTTGATTCTTCTGCTCATCCACTCCATACAGATGTTAGCTTGTTCCCATATTCCTCAGAGAGCAATCCTACTTTTCTTTCAAAATAAAGCTCAGAGAAACAGTCCCTAAAAGGCACACTAACAGGACTGCACCAGGCTGGTCCTACCAGAGTACTCCAGGAGAGCACACCCACTCACACACTCCCACAGCTCCCACTGCACCTCGGGCCGTGTGACACAACCCTTGGTTTTGTAAAAGCTGCTCTTACACCACGCAGCTCTCTCCTGTTCAGACATTTGACTCACGCAAGATTAACTGAGGCTTAGATCCCCAGAGGTACCACAGAACACCCAAATCAGAACCCCTCAACACAAACATGGGCAGCCTGCTCTGCAGGCCACTGGCCCAACACCAGTATAAATTCTGCCACCTCACAGCACTGGACCTCAGGGCCAGGTACCACCCAAGGAGTAGGTGCATTTAGCAGTACAGATGGAGCTTTTTAGCAGTACAGATGAAGACTACAGAACTGAGACCTGTTTCCTGAAGTAAATCACACAAGGTATCAATCACACATAAAAGGCAGAGTTTCAACGTTACCCTCCTTTCACTCCTGGTTAAGCACTGCCACTTACACTACAATATCAACACTAATCAGATGGGTGTGTCAACAGCTCCAACTCCCTGCCACCAAATGGTGAAACAGATTGATAAAAAACCAAACCTTTCTTGCACATGAAAACAAACTCATTGAAAAGTCTAAACAGCTAAAGCTAGCACAGGAGAGAAAAGATAACCACAGTGCCTACACAACGCCAAGGCAAAACAAGTAACCAAGCATTTCCCTTTTCAGTAGCAGCAACACTGTAGATTTAATCAGCTCAACAAGATGACCTGTGCATAAGCCTTTTTGGTAGTAGTTCCATTTGAAGACCAGCTTAATCAAGCTATGAAACTTCACCCTACATTTTCAAGCTACAGTGAAGCTTAAGTCAGCATTGTTGTCTATGTGCCTCCCTCCAGAATCACATGCCACTTATTCCACCCCCATTTCAAGCTGCAGCCACAGGTCACTGTGACATTCTTCAGGGAGACTGACATTTTCAACATGGTCAGCACAGGAATACCAGCTCCTGTCCCTCAGTGCGTTTGTGCCCTCCTGCAAACATCAGGAATCATTACAGAAAATCCCCAAATACTTGTCACTTACAAGTGGGGCAAGTAGCTGATACCTCTAGCATTGCTTATTTTAAAGGATATTATTTTATGCTGCTAAGAGATGGCACCAGTTCAGAACCACTGCACTCTGAACTCAGCTGATTCACATGCAACAATTAAAAACTTATGATCATACTCCAAAGAGGTACATGTTCTTCAACTCAATCTGCATCATATAGTATTAGGAAAGTCTTGTTTCTAAAGGACACCACCACACTCCAGAAGCAAACAACAGGTTGTTTTTAATACAGACTTCCTACCATAAATGTCAAACATCAGCAATCCTGTGCGGACACAAGGATAAAACAGCAATGAGTGTTGCTGGTACTGAAGGTAGCTAATACCTGATTTTTGTGCTGTGTGGATTGACTGGTTCCCTACCATTACTGAAGAAAATACAGAAACAGGCAATGCTTTTCCTTTAGAGTTATCAACAATTTTTAGATGTCTCTTTCTGATTTTAAAGTAAAGGAATTTAGAAGTCAAGTTCCAGCAAGTTAGAGGGACCAGCTCAGAGAAAAGGTGAACTTCAAATCCAAGTTACTCAAATTTCTTCCAAGCCCGTGACTAAACCAAGCTAGAAAAAGGTCACCAAACAATCCTAACCCACTGCTCAGTGCCTACTGCTGTATATGACCCAAGGTGGGATGTTGCAATACCCCATTCAGTCTCTGAATAGAAACTCTGAGCTGCAAATGCTGTACATCTTTTCCTTCTATGCAGGTGCGATTTCCAGTTTGTACACCAAATTCAGCCCTCCATCCAGCTTCCTCTCTCCCAAACAGCTTAAAATTAAAGAAATTAAGAAAAAACATGTTTAAAAGGAAATTCATAATTCTGATCTTAATGACCATGACCATTACTCAGCTGAAAGGTGAGCAATCAGCAATACAGTTCATTCCTGTAAGAGTGTGTGTGAAAAAAGTCATTTCCTTTTCATACAATCCATCTACTTCCTTGCATTTTCTTTTGATTTGAATTTTAGGTGCAGAGAGGGATAAATTAAGGTGATAACTATGGGATTTATCAAGCAAAGAAAAGCAAGACCTTGTGATGTTTAAACACAATTCACACACAATTACCAACCAGAAAGAACAAATGAAAAAAGTAGCAGAATAATGAATGACTTGCTGTATCAGTAATAAATACAATACAGAATACAAATCCACAAAAAAAAAACCCAACACCCCAGCATATATGAGAAAAAGAGAATGTCAGTTATATTTTGCTATATTTGGTGAGTCATCAAAAGCAGAAATCAAAGCCTATGCCCTTCAAACATATTGTCTTTCTGGTGTTTAATTTTTTATCACAATACACTACAATTCATTGGGCAAGCTCTTTGGTTTCAAACACCCTTTTGCCTAGTTCTTCTGTTAATTACTGCCACGTAGAGTGAATTCTTGTTAGTCTGCCAAATGCAATAATTTTAGAATGGCACATTTCATACATGAAAGCACTGCAAAAGCCCATAATGTCAACTCTGGGTTTTCTTTTCTTTTTTTAATTCAAGCAAGACATTTCTGCTTTTTCCCTGATGTGTATTTCACTGAGAATTTCTTTTACAATCATTCTAATACCAAAGCACTAAAAAGATAAAACAAATCTCCATGGTAACAAAATCTTGTTAGCATCATCTCAATGTAGAAAATAGAGGGGAAAAAAACCCCAATTATTAATCCCCAAACTCTACGTATTTCCCTAATGGGTCTTTCCCAAGAGATAAATGGAAATTTATAGCATTTTCTAAGGAAAAACGCTAAAGAAAAATAGAGAAATATGTTCAGGGCTAAATAAAATGTGAATTTTACATATAACTGAGTAACATACTGTGCAAACCTCACACTTACTTTAGATATTTTACAAGCTCTAACCTCATCCATTATAAGGTTTTATTGTAACTATTTTCCTTCATTACATTAGTGACCATATCCTTTATTAAACAATTCTGCCACATGTTCAGTATCCTACCTGCACTTTAGCTAGAGTGTCCTCTCAAAGCTGGCCTAAAAAGGACCCACTTCTTTGGATCAACGAAGTTGCCCATTAATTTTGAAAAGCTGAAAACAAAGTGCTGATTGTTGATCTGTCTGCTCTTTGGAACCATTGCAGTACACAGCCAGAACATACTAACTGCGTTACTCCTTTGATTCACTTTATTCCTTCCCTTGCTACTCCATGCAAAAGATACACATAAACTAAGCTATAAACTCAAACTGGGACAGTGCTGATGTTTTACTGACATGCAAAGCTATTGTTTTTGGTTTGTTCAGAGTTCACTCTCTGGGTAATGCCAGCTTTATACAGGAAAGCTGAGCAGTACAAAGGAATGATAGCAGTCTTGCCTCTTCTCAGTGCTGCACACGTTAGGCTGAGGAGTCCAGAAAGGAAAAGAACCAACAGAGCACTTTTCCCGAGAGCAATCAAGCAATCAATTGTAAAATCTGATAGGCAGTGAAGCACAGGAAGCGAAGTGCCTCCTGTATGGCATGGAGATGGATTGGAGAAAGAGAGAACAGGCCTTGCCTGCAGCAGGGAGCGCAAGTGACAAAATGAGGTTGCCTCCCAAGGGAACCATAAGGAGCGACGATATTGACGCAATCAAGAATGTTTGATGACTGGAAGCACAGAGGATGGATGGGAAGGGATCCATGCTGTACTGAAGGCAGGGTTAACTTGATTTCTTATTCCTCTATTTACAGAGCCACTTTAATTTCAAAGTCTTATAAAACCCATCTTAAAGATTAGGACCTTTTTGTATTGTTTTTCAGCATGCTGACACTAAGGAACAAATCTGCAACTCAAATGTCAAAACTCCAGCTAATTTGGAGTCTCACCAAAAGCACATAAAAATGTAAGCTTTCCAGTGTAAACTGGTAACAAAATGAAACATAAACATGCTTGTGACTATAGAAATTACTGAAAATTAGCCAATATTGAAGTGAATTATGCATTAAATGCCTTGCTTACTTGTGGCAAATGTACAACAGATTTTTGTTTGCATATTAATGAACTGCCAAGCTTTCTCAATCTATGGCATAGCAAAAACAAAGGATCATGAAATCTGACCCTAAAAAATACTATCTTGAAGTATTTTTGAGTGCATCAAGAAGAGGTTTTTTCATTTTACAAGCTCACAAAACTGCTTAACAGCTGAATTTGTACTTATTTATTTATTCTACTACATAAAATTCAGGAATTTCTCTCTAGATATGTCTAAACTTTAGGTTAAGAAACTATAAATAAGTTTCAAAACCTGCCATCAGCACAGCTGCATAATACTCAAGGTCATTCACACAGAAGTTAATCAAACTTTTGTTTTGCTCTTTTTAGACGATAAATTTAGAAGTAAATTTTTCCCTAGGTTCATTACCAGGACTTACAAACTACAGGTAAATGTTTAATGAAAATTAAAAACCTCCAAACAGAAAAGTAAGAACGAAGCTCTTTAAAGGCCACACCTATAATCAGGAAAAAAAAAAGCTACAATTACTTTTGTTATTTCTGACATAAAATCACAAAAGTATTCTTGCATAATCTCAGTGAAGATATTCCTTTCCACAAAAACTGTTAGTTAACCATGGATCAAAACTAGAAAAAAATTATGAAAAACATTTTGATTTCAAACTTCCATCTCTGGGTTGGATGTCCATTCCAACTTCACCACATTATAGTCTGATATTTTACCCATTCAACAGATAACTATTGGTCTACAGCTGTGATGGTGCAAATCACATTATCATATAACAGTTGATACTGGTTTTTCTATTTGGAGTTTTGTTTGTTTTTTTCCCTTTTTTAATCAGCAGTATCTATTGTGGCCACAGAAATCACCATGTGAGTCCACAAACCTCTTAAACAAAAATTTTGAAGGGGTCCTCCACTCTGAACACCCATTCAATTCCTTTGCCAGAAGTGATCCAAATGTTGCTTAGCTCTGTATTGGCAGGGCAGAAGCACAAGCCACAGCACAGACATTTGGACTAGAAGTATTACCCTGCAGTCACTACAGAAAAATTATTTCCTTTTCTTCATTCACTTATTTGTCCACATTTCATTAAAGACAGCTTCACAAGTCAACAAGATTAGAAAAGCCTAAAAGGTCTGTATATTATCTACTCTTTTCTACGAGCATAACAACTTCCTGTGACATCAGACAGACAAGCCTTCAAACCTTGCAAGCTGCCACTTAACCACAAAGTGCTTGTGTGGCTCCACAGCATTTACACTCACTCAAAGCACTTCATCACCGTACTTGAAGTGGTCATCAAGACGTCCAGTGTTACCTTGCAAAGACAAACACAATACCACATATCCTCATTTATATTTTCTAAGTCTGAAGTTTGATAAATAGGAGATCCAAGCCAGCAGTCAATGTACAGTCAGCACAGAAGCTCTTGGCTCAAGGGCTGTGGCTGAATTTAACACAAGCCTACATTAGCTGCTTTTGCAGTTAGATAAGCTGCAGCTCACAAAGGGACTTGTATACTGCAAAGATATTTTTACAAAAACCTTTGGAAAAGTATTTACAGGTAAATGGACAATAAATACCCCATGAACAATGATTTTTTTTTTTTTTTTAGTGCTTAATATATCCCAGGCAGCAGTCTCTCATTCTCATGAAACATGCAATTAGGCTAAAAATTAATTACTCTGGAAAACTTTGAATCACTTTGGATCCACACTAGTTATTACAACAGAGAATGCTGTTTACTGGATGACACCAGATTTTTGACCCATTCATAACTTCCACTGAATACCAGTTTATGTTTTTAAAGATTTAGCAGTGAGAAAAAACAGATGAGGTTTTAACTTTCTCTCAGTATTTTTGACAAAGGAAGAATAAGGAAAAAGAACAGCTGCTTCAAAAAGCCATGAGTGCAATACAGTAAGGAATGTTTAAAAAGCTTGGTCTTGGAAGTTATAGACTCATTTTAATCACCTGGGAGACAACAATGTATCTTTATTAACTTACAAGACTGACTTACAAATCCTTAGCTAGGATCCAGATTGGAGTATATACTCAACATTAGAGAGAAGAAAATGAAACTTTATTTGACAAGACACACTATAAACAACTCAAGGCAGAAAATTGATTTAGAAAAATTCAGCAATTCTCTGTTGCAAGCAAAAAAACACTCACAGCATTAGTTTTACAATTACTTTTCAATGCACTTTTTTAAAACTTACCAACTCTGTACCAGCCCAACTGAAGGCCTATTCAGTAAATTATCAGGCAGCAAATTGACTTCCCTCATGGTGTTCGCCAGTCGCACAGGAAGCTCCTTCCGCAGGAACATGTACGAAGTCTTCTCACAGGCATTGTCACGACCTGTTAGAAGAAAGGAAAAACAGATGACCATTGCAGCTGAACGAATTTTGGACTTCCTGATGTTAGAAGCTTGAGAAAAACCACTTGTGAAAATAACAGTTTTAAAGGAATTTAAGTACCCAACTTCACTTTCCTCTCACTCCCAAGACACATTTTGAACTTTTACCCTTCTAGAGCTTACCCCTTTTTGTCTGACATTCTTCCTCATTTCACATAATCTTATTCTCTCTCCCATAAAGAAAAATCTCTCATCGTAAAATACAATTAATCAAATATTTGGTATTAACTGGAAATTAGACCCCAAAATAACAGCTTTTATCAGAACAATTTTAGTATAAAAGTGAGCTTTTAAGAAGTGAATGCTGCACACACAATGGAGGGAAAGGAGTGAAAACAAAAGGACAAAACATTACAAGAGTTCAATAATGTTTTATGTCACAATTTCTTCAAATTTACTAAGTACTTTAACATTTGAGCAGCACCTTGTGAGACCAGCACAGGCCATCATCCCTCCTAGAACAGGCCTAAAAGATTATCACTAGAGATCTGGAAAGAAAATCCAGTGCTTCTCACCACATTCCTATTTGGAAATGCCCCAGCTGGTATTAACTTTCACTTTTAAAACATATTTTTATTCTGGTTTGTATTTTGAAAATAAAACATTAAAAACCCCCAAACATACAGTCAGTAAGCAAATAAATGGAACCAGGAAAATAACACCTTCCTGCAAACCTGGTTGTAACACTTAATTCTCTGAAGCCACCCTATACAAACCAAAAGACTGACATGACTAAGAGCAATCTTAACCTAGTCACTAAGGAAACCTATAAAATTTTAACTAGAAATATTGAAAAGCACAAGATATTAAGACATTCACCCAAGTAGCTCAGATGGAAGATCAGACCTTACTTAACATAGTTTTTTTGTACTTTGCAGCATTTAAGAAGTGGGGAAAGTCCCCATCGTAACTAATTTCTAAAGAGTCCGGGTAAATTAAATTTTTAAAAAACTCTGCATTTCACTTGTAGTGAACAGCCAGTATTCTGCTTTCATCTAGAAAGACAGCACATGTCTTTTGTGATGATAACCAGTTCAACCATCTGCAAAATTTCAGAGTGAAGGCATAATGTAAGAGCTATAAATTATGTTCAAGCAAACCAGAAAGTGTTAAAAGCACTGCTAGGCACATAATCATTGAGATTTGCAATTTGAAAGACTCAAGTACAATGCAACCAGCACAATCAAGGAGGTACTTTTAAAGACAGTCCCATTATAATCACAGAGTTTTCACCTTCTTTGCATAGGTAATGTGCATTGATGGATTAGTTCCCAAACCCTAACATTAGCATAGGGAATATGCAGGAAGGATTAGGATTTCCCTTTTTTCTTGTTCATTTAGGTATCATCAATCTGTGGATCATTAAATTCTGTTAGTGCCAGCAATTCCATTATAGTTCTTACAGCAAACATTTGGACCTGTTTTACCTGCTCGTATTTTCACATCTCCATTACAAAGATACACATCCTGTCAAAATGAGACAAATGAAACAAGACATTGCCTTATTTTCTGTGAAGCACAGTAATGATTTCAGAGATCAATCCTTCAAGTAAGTCAGATACCAGTTCACCTACAACAGAGGAGAGATGCTAGTTTGTTCACAAGTCACTGTATACACCAGGTCTTTAAAGACTGGACAGCAGGACAGACTCTCTTAGCTCAGCCTAATACCTTCTGAGCTGGAAAACCCCTCTGAACAAAGACAACACCTACTTCTTCCCAAGAGTGACTGAGAGCTAGTTCAGTTACTTTCTAGGCAATAAAAAGCAAAAGGAATCAAAGACAGCCCATACAGAAAATGAGAAAATTATGAACAAGAAAACACAGTCCATGGGTTTGTACAAGGCAGACAAGAAAAGCTGCTACAGGAAAGCAGGACTGGCTGAAGAGTCTCTCTCTCCTCCCACATGCAAGGGCACATCTCTCTATTCAACCTGTCTCACCTCAGCAGCTCTGACCTGTCTCTTTTTAAGGAGTTGCCTTGCCCAGCTGTACAGGTAGATTTTAGGTACAGAGCCCTTTGGGGTCCCTTTGCAAGCTCAGTGCAGGAAAAGGAAAGGAAGCTCTGGTTTAATCCTTCCCAATTTACAAGCTTGCTTCAGCATAACTTCAGTTCAACTTTTTGGTTTGGGGCACACAATCCTTGTATCATCTGCTTAACTGCAGTTAATTTATCTGAGAGCCACCACAGAGCTGCTTCCGCATTTACCATCAGGTCAGTTACCTGCCTGCCAGACAGCACATGCATGGCAAGAGAGAATGGCTACCCACTAGAATCAGCAGTAATTAGATATCCTCCAGCTTTCAAAGCAAAAGGATTGAAACTGTCCTAACACTGCTTCTTGGCTGCCGTTTCTCACAGCAACACCTGTACAATCACATCCATCTAAAGAAGGGACATCGGACTAAGTAAAAATATCCCCAAGTCTGTATGTTAGGTATTTCCTTAATATAATTTATCATACACAAGCCTGATAAATTATATGATAGTTGCATGTATGATAAAGTAAGTCTAAGTTCTAAAGATATTTTCAGAAATAGCATTCTAATAAGCTGCAAGGAGACTTTTGCAGGTTTAGTCTACAGTCAGATTTAATTTCTTTTCATAGGTTCGGCTTTAATTTTGATCTATCCATTCCATCTATTTTTCAAAATATATAGAATCTTTCTTGATTTTTTTTCTGACTCCAGATTGGTCAATACAAACTGCCAGAATCAGGCTTTTGTCTTAAACACCACAGGCTAAAGCCAGTCTAAATCTATCAGTTTCAGTTGAAGGGAAATTGAAATCACTCTCTCGGGGTTAAAGAGAAAGTTAAATTTGTGAATAATCTCTCCTTGATTTACACCACAGCACTAATACGTTACTCAATAATACAAATATATGAAACAATGACCTGATTATCTTTGTATGAATTAAAATGGAAGAAAGAATACAGTCATCCTATGCCCTAGTGCAAACTACACTGCACTAGGTATCAGGGGCTGTGTTTAGCTTTATTTCCAAAAACTTAAACTCTTTAAAAACATGCTTTTAAAAACAGAAAATGGAAATACTATAAGACTCAAGTGAAACACTTCTTATCCACAAAGAAAAGAAAGCAATGCATTACATGATATATATGGTTCAGAATTTTGCACACACCAACATTTGTTTCCCAGTACCTGTAAAACAGCAATACTTGATTTCAATTGAACAATAATTCAGTTTTGTGGCTTTAAATAGAATAATTGTGCAGAACAAATCCTTAAGTCAGGCATTGACACAAGTTTCTTTCAATGAGCAGGATCACATTAAGGCAACAAAGAAAAAACCACACAGGATACAACCTCTTTGTTACAGGTCTGCTCTACTGCAGGGAACAAAGCAATCCCATACCATTCTTCCTGGCAGAAAATAACCCTATAAAGTAATTATGTTTTCTAACGGATTAGGAGTTAATGCAGGGTCAAGAGGCTAGATTATCTTCACCTTTTTACTCTTGATGAAGTTACACTTTCAAGCCGATTGCAAAACTCCAAGATCATACCTACAGTGCCTGCAACTTAACCCAGAATGTGAGGATAAAGGAAAAGCACACATAAAATATCCCACTCTACTGGTAAATTACATGAATTTCTGAGCAGCTTCTAAAAGCATAGATGGATGCAACAGAAATCAAGACAATAACAATAAAACAGTCTGTGACACAGAAATGAGTGAATCTGATGGATTTACCTAAGAAGAAATAGATCAAGAACACAGCATCGCTCTCAAAGGCCTCACAGTTCACTACAGAGGAGGCAGCAGCAACCTTGTCCATCAAGAACCAAACAAGCATTAAATTCAAACTGCAGAAGATTCAATTCTTAATCTAAAGAAACTTCCTGATGTCAAACACTGCAAAAGTGAGCAACCTGATCTGATTTAGCCATCTCTTTTACTAGTGAAGGTAGACATCTGCCCAAAATTATATCAAACTAGTTGATTCAGTCTCTGAAATGAGATTAGACTGAATGCTGAGTAATATTCTTTGTAGCCCTAATTCTCTCACGACCCAAGAGGAAGAAAGTGATCACCTCATATTTTGTCAATCACCTGCAAAGAGAAAGCAGTGCAATTTTGCACAGGGAAACAAGCAAAAAGTGGGAACTCTGAAGCAAGTCAGAGTTAGCAAAAACACAGCATAGACTGCATAAATTAAGTTATACAATAATAGTTACTCTGACAGAAAAATGCCAATAAAAAGAAAGATATCTGTGAAGGAACTAATCCTCAAGTTATTACTATTGCATGCATACCTAGCACAAAACCTAAAAGAAATGTAAAGTGTCACCTAAGGTTTAAAAAAAACAAACTGTTTAATAAATGTTCTACCATCTTCAATCTTCTGAACAATCTTCCCTGTCTGGGCTCATCAGTGTCACCCTATACAACAGTCACAGAGAAATGCTTATTCGTGGCCTCCTCTCTGCCACTTTCCGATCTTCAGTTCAAAACTAGCATCAAAGAGAGACTGTGATGCCAATCTTGACTCTTTTGTTTTACAAGTCACTGTAATGGATTGACAACAGACACAGACTTCAACATAGTGAAAATAGGAAAACAGATCAGTCAAAAAAGGATCTAAGCAGCAATCGCCTGGACTTTATATCAAACTAAGGTCAGTGAAGAATATTCTACAGATAACCTTCAACGTAACAGCCTTACACAGGACAGAAACAAGCCAGGGTTTGTAAAAATGCTGTGGGAATGGTACCTGTACAAGCACTGCTGCATTTGGAATGGCCACTGTTCACGAGACAGTGAATGTTGGTGGATTTGCTTGTGCAGTGAAATATGATACACCTGAAGAATTATGTGGCTACCATTGCACAGCTTTAAGTTGAAAATATATGTAAACTTATTCAAATAAGAGCAACACATTAAAAGTTCACCCAGATGATGACATTTAATATTAAATCAATTTTTTCAGATATGTAAAAGTGTCACGTTTCCAGAAAGAATGAATCATGCCAATTATTTAACTAGACAGGTATCAGCAAGAGAAAATTTAAGAAAAACATATGAATAAAACATGATCTAGAACCTTTGAGGTAGCACAGGTCACAAAAGCAGACTTGAATGCATTAGAACTTCTAAATGTAATGGCATCAGAAGGGAAAAGATTAAAAGTGGAATGTTTCAGGATTATACATCAATGTTATTCCTGGTGGACCTTCCATTCAAAGGAAACTAAGGAAACAGAGTTCTACTCTCAGACAGTTTTGTCTACTACTCTCTTTTCTCCCCTCTGGATTCAACTCTTCTTTAACATTTACTCATCTCTTCTATTTCTCACTTTCACCTTTTGCTCCACAGCGCTAAGAAATGGAAAACAAATTAGATAACTCTTGCAAAGCTGCACTTAGAGAAAACTTTTGTTCTGGGTCCTGCAACAAGAGGCGCAAACAATGTAGAGGCTTTTCACACACATGCAGTAGGCCCTGATCCAGTTCTGGCAAATTCTACAAACTGCAGAGCAATACTGTGCTGTCCAAGATTCACATTACAAAAGGATTAGTTCCATACAGAAGGCTCTACACAAACCTCCATTTTGCTGCAGAAAAGGGCAGAAATGCAGCATGAGACCAAGAACTCTGGTTCCAATGCTCTCAGTTCAGCTGCCAGATTCCCACATTCATGAATACCCATTTGACAACAGACTCCAGCAACAGTCTTTCACGATTATCAAAGTCACCTAGTTCAAAAACCTAATGCACTTGTCACATATCCCCAGGTTGCCACTGGACTGCCAAGGTCATATCATAAAAACATCAGTAGTTTCTGAATATTAACACTCACCTGTCAGAGAAGGCAGGAAAAGAAGAAACAAAATGTTCTTTTTAGTCTTTTCACTGCAGGTGGAGGTTTCGTTCTCTTCATTAACTATGTATTGAACATCAGAGACAGACACTGTACTTACTTTAGGACTCAGAAGCAAAGTCCCATCTGTTTTATGTCAGACACAAGGGACTTCATCCAGAATCCATAAAAACAAGATCAGACACTACTACTGTTGCTTTTAGACAATGCAAAATAAAGGAAGACAGGAAAGTAGCAGTGATCAACCACATCTACTCTCTTCTCTTAAGCTTCCAGAATATTTTATAACTCTACAGGCAAACAAAACAAAGCGATGCAGAAGGATGAAGAAATCTTCAAAAGACTATCCAAAAAAATGAATGCATCAGAGCAGACTGAGCAAAAGCTAAAACTAATAACTTGCTGCTAAAGGCAGGAAAACAGAACTTTAAAAGAATAGTTTAATTTCAATGATTACACACAATTTTAGGAGCATGCGCTATTTATTAAAAGACAAACAAGCTATGCTTGCAGAGTCCCAATAAATGTGGGTACAAAACAAAACCCAGCAAAACAAGTCCAACTCCAAAAGCATTCCTATTCCCCAATGAAATTATGACATTTTCAGCATACTCTCTAGATATTTATCTCACCAAGCACTAAAAATACCAATCCCACAGAACGTTACAGGGTTTGTTTGCTTGGTACCAGACAGGGCTTTCTAAAACCTAATGAAGATGAAGCAAGTGGAAAAAGAACACATAGCATGTAACAGGACATGTTGACTCCTGTTGACCCTCACTACCTACCACAGGCTGCATCTAAGAAATCTGTATTTTGAAACTGGACCTACCACACTGTGCTGCTACAGAATAACAACCACAGCTTGCACAGCTGCTCCAACACAGGTAGCCTGCAGATGGACAAATTTAAGGATCTAAGCCACACTACCTCAGGTACGCAGCCTCTTTTCAGATAGTTCAGAATTAAGCTTCAGCCCAAGTTCCATTACTGCTCTCTCTCTAAGGCGACTTCCACCAAACCCTGCAATTGTTTCACACAAGTGTCCTGTTTTAAGGGCACATATGATTGGCATATTAAGAGACTGGTTCAATGTCAGTAATGAAAGTGGAGAAACTCTGAAGCTTCAAAAAATAAAACTTGAAGAATTTAAAAATATATATTTTTTTTAGATGTTACTGAACTATGATAGACATACCACTTTCATGAAGTCAGTTCAGTTCTGTCAAACAACTACTTCCAGAAAACCAGCCAAGATTGCAAGTAATCTTTCCCAAATACCGGTTTCTCTTTTTCAGCCCAATTCCCATGACTAGTTGAGCCTTCTCAGCCTAAGGGAAAGCACACTGATAGGGGTGCTTGAGTCTTCTCAATCTATATGATTTATGTTCACAGATGAGAACTCAGTTGTTACCACTGTACAACTGATTTCCACTCTGTCATTTCATTGCTAAGTGCAATCCAAACTAGGAAGCTCATGTTAGTTAGATTTCCAGTTAAACTTTCCAACAGTGATGTGACACAACATACAGATAAAACAAGGGCTGAAGTACCAAAACACTTGAGCTTAACAAACCCTTTCCAATTTCTGCAATTCAAATAACAAGAGGTTCAAGCACTCTTTGACTGCCAGGGCAACTGCAATACCTTACTTCCTCCAACGGAAAATTTCTGTACAGCGTTCACTCAGGAGAATACATGAGCCTCTATCCTGCTGTCTGAATGACCAGAACAAATCCCATTCATAATCAAGGTCTGGACTTTTGAACTTAAGAAGTTAAAAAAATAAATACAACTACTCTTGAATTTGCATACAGAAAAAAAATACTTATCTCCACTTATTTCCAAAACCCTTAAGAGTGAGTTGGTTTATGTCTTATGTATATTAATTACTATGCCCACATTAAGGAATACCACTGGCATCGAGATAAAGTCAGTCTACGTTTTCATAAAAACACAGGTAAAGAAAAAAATGTCAGCTAGCTGTCCTTAGCACAGCTGGACAGCTCATTATGGACTAAATAATTACATTCGCTGTCACATTAGCTATACACTAATTTAATAACAAATAATGCAATAAACAATATATAACTTGTGAACTCCAGTAAGCCTGTTTCAAGTAAATGATGCTCTGAATGAAACTGACTGTGCTGGAAAGCAGCTTAACTTACTGCTGAACTGGAATAGACCAACAGGAGGAATTAACAGATGCACAATACACTGCAATCATTAATTTTAACTCTTAAAGCCACAGCCTTCCTGCCATAGAGAAGACTAAAGGGAAGACATGTCTGTCCCTCTCAAGAGGAATGGCTTATCAGATAACCACTTGTCAAAGCTGTAAACCAGCACCATGTACTGTTAAACACAACAAACCAAATTAAAACAAAAGTGTGAATTTTTAAAATAAGCTTCCCTGATCTAAAACCAATGTTTATCTGCCTACCACTCATTTCTAACTAAATTAACTCTTCAAGTATTTTAACACATTTGCTAAGAGACAACACAGTAGTCAAAAGTATCTATACAGTTTACTGCAGAGGCACTCAACCAATTACCCACAGGCTGTATTATTTTTAGACATATAGACTCAAAGCTGTCCTTCCTTTGAGCAACTTGCGAGTAGGTCGAATAACAGGTGAATCGTTTTAGCAGCAAAGCTTTGTCTCACCATACCACAGGCACTCCCCACAGTAAACGACAAGCAAAGAGCCAAAATGTTCTAAGGAGAAACCATGGCCCTGATCAGGTTCTTGGTCTTAGAACTATCTGTGCAATCCAGACTCCTTCCCTAGCCAAGCATAAGGGGCTTCCGAAACAAACAAACAAAACCAAAACAACGTGGCTTTTCAGCCTATTTTAGTTCCTTTTCCACCAGCACTCCTGAGACCTAGGCAGGGAGCAGTCAGTCAGAGCAGGACAGAGGTGCACAGCAGCCCTGGCCTTCACTGCCGAGGGGCTCTTTGCCTTTCAAACAGGAGGCCCTGGACAAAACAAATCTCGTGTTTTGCTCTGGTGAGACTCAAAATTTTAAAACTAATTTTAAACTTTTTTTTAGAGGTAGATGAGGCTTAAAACACCAAGCCAAAGAAACTTTATTCCCTTTTTGTTGCTCTGATCAGCTTCTGTTACAACAAACTGACAAGAAAAGACTGGGTTTTGCTGTCTGGGTCTTATAATCACCTTTTCCTCCTATAAGAGGTAAAAATCTATTTCACATTGAAGATTATAATTAGATGTTCCAAATTTTTAACACTCTCCCTAAGCTCTCACAACTTTGACAACTTCCTTCCTAACCTTTATGAAAAACTTCCATAATTCTCTCTAACCATTCCAGAAAAATACAAATCCCTGCTTTATCCTTTCGTTCCTGACAACCTGCCAAAGGAAAAACTATTCCAAATCCCTGGCATAAATAAAATTAACATTTATGAGCAAATATTCTCACAGTTAAAATCAATTACATAAAAATACTGCCAATACCACATGCTCCAGTTTCCCTTCAGTCTCATTGAGGTGAAATGTATTAGACTGTCATCTTGTTTCAAAACACTTGATAATTAACAAACCACATTACAAAAAAGATTAGAGTATTTGTCTATGTCATTGCTAGCTATCAGAGTTTCAAGGTATTTTTGCAGTCTATAAAAATCTTTCAGAAAAGCATAAACAAGGACTAAAACAAACAAGAAGCATTTAAAATGTAGATTATTTTTAGCAAAAAAATTTTGCCTCTCTCTCTATTCACAGCCTTAAAGCTAATTTTGAAAAACACCAATTATAATAAGCACAAGTCTACTATTTTAATGAATTAAGTCAGTGAAAGTACTTATACTGTGTCACTTTTTCTACATTGACTACAAACTAACAGAAAATAATTTAAACAGAACAAAGAAACATAAGAGACTATCACATTTACATAGGAAGGTTCTAAGAAAACAAGAGCCAATAAAATAGCCTCTTATAACACACAAAGTATCAAAAAAAGGAGAACTACATCTCAAGAGTCACAGTTCAGTGCTCTAATTCATCCTTTCAACCTAACATTTCCAAAAAGAAAAATTACATTTAACTGGCTCCAGAGAAGCACAAAAAACCAAACATATTTTTAAAAGCATAAGCAGCAGCCTGTGAAATATTTCAGCAGTTTTAAGAAAAAAGCAGCTGTCAAAAAATGCCATTATATTAAGGATAACTGGCAACTAGAAAAGCTATTCTAATATAGTAACTGTGGAATTAGACAAAACAATTCCTAAGTCTATGCCTAATTTTATGATGGATTATACTGATTTGGGCTATGGCGGACTGGAGACGTACCACTCACCCTTCACAACACAGTCCTGTGAAGATCAATGACTGCTAGTGCAACAGAGTATTTATGTTCTTCATAAACACTTGTACTGAGCTGGCTGCTGGAGTCAGTTTTCCTCATAGTGCCTTGAAAGTGCTGTGCCTTGAGGTTGTAACTCGAAGCGTTGGTGACACAGTCGTGTTTTGGCTATGGCTGAACAGGACCTGCACAGCATGATGGGTTTCTCTCTCTCTCCTGTACTCAGTCCCTACCCAGCAAGCAGGGTTGGGGGTGGTTAACAAGCTGGATGGGGACAGAGCCAGGAGAGCTGATCTGAGCTGGACAAAGGGACATTCTATATGACATGATGCCATGCCCTGAAATAACAAACTGGTTGGCTTTGTCACCCAAGACATGCACCCCACAGTGACTGTCTGGGCACAGCTCTGCTTTGGGGGGGTGGTGAGTGACTGCCTGTGCATCACTTGTTTCTCTTCCTCTTTGCTTTACTTCTTAAACTGTCTTGTTCCCAATCCATAAGTTTTCTCGTTTTTGCCCTCCCTATTCTCTGCCCATGCCAGTGGGGGGTGGGAGGACGGGAGCAAGTACCTGGGTGGGTGCTCAGACACTGATGGGGTCAACCCACCATAACAATGAACATCTGTGATATATAGCAACCTCATCTTGAAGTTATTCCATTATTTTGTATGTTGAGGGATTTTTTTGTTGTTGTTTTTTTGTGGGGGTGTTTTTTGTTGTTTTTCTGTTGTTGTTGTTGGGGGGTTTTTTCTTTGTTTTGGTTTGGGGGTTTTTTTGTTTGTTTTTGGGTTTGTTTGGTTGGTTTGGGGGGGGGGTTGTGGAGTTTTTGGTTGGTTTGTTTTGTTGCTTTTTTTTATTTGGTTGTTTTGTTAGTTAAGAATTTCAAATGGGGCCGTTCCAAAACTTCCTGAAAAGCCAGGTACAGTATCTATTGCTGCTGCCTTAGCACACACCAAATTCATTTGGAAATTAGGCCAGGCCAACACAATCTATTGTCTCTTTACTCCCTTATTATATCTTGGTGCTTATGTATTTATTACTTCATTATCTCCATCACTTTTTCAGCTACTGTGGTCAACCTGACTTAACTCTAATGTTCTCCTTTTCCTGTTCTCTCAAAGACAAGCAGTGTTTTTTCTCCACTTCCACAACCCTGGGGCCATCACCACCCCTTATTTCCATGAAGCCCATAAGTACCAGCTGTGCTGCACCAGGCTGCACACGTCCAGTGTAGAAAGTGTTCAGATACTCACAAAACACAGAACTGATTTACTTCTACTGGAACCCACTAAGCCAAGAGGATCTAGACATATTTCAGCTTATCTAAAAGTTGAGTCAGGGGAGAGTTGTGATTTCCTTCATGTTTCTGGATACAATTCATCTTTTTCCAGAGACCAAAGCAAAGATGAATTCAACAGTCTTTGTCATTATGTACTTACTTCCATCAAGAAAATGCTTCACTTCAGCATTCTCCCCAATTACTGTAAATTACCTCAACATCTTTTTATCTGCTTTTCTATCTCATGACTTTTCATCTTGGCTGTTACTTGTACTGCAACCCAAGATAGATGTCCTTGCTTCATATGGTTTTTTTTCTCCAATTTTTTTTTTATATCAACAGTATTTCTGGAATTCGTAACTGCTCTGCCGCTCTCTTATCTTTTGTTTGCATCAGAATTGCTCTTTCTCAAACTGACAGATCATCTTATACTCCTTATGTCTTAGAAAAGACCCTATCGACCTACTTTCTTGGCTTGTAGAAGCTATGCTATTTTAAAATCACTAGCTGTCACTTCTTCCATTCTGGAGGAGAAGGAAGGCTATAAAATTCATGTTGATTTTAATCAAAATTTACTTTCACATTTCCAAGCACCTTTTTATTAGTTTAAATCTATTCTAAAGCAGGCATTTCAACAATTTCTACCAGTTGTTAGAAGAAAAACATGTCCCAAACATTCTCAGATCTTCAAGAACTACAAATCCTATCTTTTTGTCCTTCCAGAAAGAAGCTTCCCAAGCCTTCAATGTCTGTCAAGCTGTACTCTCCATTGCTTCTGCTACTTGCTAAAAAGAAACAAACAAACCCACTAGCATTGTTTACTGCTTCTTGCAGATGAGGAGTTCTTTCCCCTCTCTTTCACAGGAGACAATTCAGCTGTGTGCTTACATACCATACCAGCTACAGGGAATAAAAAGCTCAAGCATGCAGACATGTACATGAGCAGGGAAACAGCATCTCCTCTTCCCAGCATCCAAAGGCAGAGGACTGCACAACTCCTCTGATCAGTCCATAGACAAACAGAACACAGACTGAGATATTTCCTGCTGTTTAGGCAAACAAAACTCAAGCAATTCCATCAGCTGAAGGATGCTCACTTGTAGACTACTAGCCTATGCTTACAGGCAAGAGTGGCTGACCAAACCACCTACTGAAGGCAGAATTTTCAATGCTTAGGCTTTACGAGGAAGAAAAAAAATTATTACCTTGGTGATCCAGTTTGATCAACAGCAATTTATGGAATTTGTATTATAACTAACTATAATACTGAATTCAGAATATATGAAGTCTCAATTACTGATGGAAATTAAGTATTCCTTTATTGAATAAACAGCCTGTAAAAGTGACTGATACAGATAATTCTGCAAATGAAATGCACCACAATCTAGTATTACACAGTACTCCCACATACAAATATCTCTATCATATCACAGTTCAATAGTGACTGCTGAGCAAAGTTACCTAACCACAATGACTCTTCCAGACCTTCAAAACAATCAATATCAGGCCTCATAAAACCCTTCAATATTATATATAGTATTGGAACATCACTGCCTGCCAGCAACTGGCAGTTGTAAATAGGAACAGGTTATAAATAACAGTTACATCAAAAAGGCTTCCAGCTTGCTGTGCTACAGCCCATTCAAAGAAAACTCTTTATAATGTTATGAAATGCAAACTTTATCCATGCCAGATCTAGGGAATGAAGGACTGAATATGGAAAAGTGGTAACTGCAAAAGAATTCAAGAACAAAATCAGTCAGACAATCCAGCTTGCACATCTAGCTGTCACTGTGACCAAGGGGTAGCCTTTCAATGTAAAAACTAAACAGCAATAAAACACTTTTATTCCATCATTCCACATAACTCCTAAAGGGGTTCTGTTTAGAGCACTAACAGACATATTTGAAGAATAATACTGAAAATTCTGGAAAAGCCACAAAAGTTAATTCCATGGTATTTTCATAAGGCTTGAAATAGTTTAATGTATTTAGCTTTACAAAATCAAGAAAGATACTCCACCACAAAGTACAAATACCTCATAGTGAAAATACTCCAGGCATCAAAGGATCCCAACCTACCAACAAAAGCTCTAACAAAACTGCTGGATGGAAGCTGAAATCAGACAGATGAAAACAAAAGGCAGTAATGTCTGAAAAGACAATGCACAGGGAGCAGCAGAAAAAGCACAGCTGCAGGCAATAAATAGCAGGTAATTATTTAATATCTTTTAGCCCTAAACTTTGCAGTGCCATAGATGCAGATTCTCTCCACTAAGGTCCAATAAAAAAAACCCACCAATAAAAATCTTCCAACAGCCATCTTCCATAAGAAGATTAATAATTATATTTGAAGACATAAGGCTGGTTTTGACCTCTACTTTCCTATCCCACATCTTGTTCAAATTGTATCTGCCAGCTACCTCTCCAGTGGCAGGCTTTCAGCTCAGATCCATGCCTCTGCAAGAAGGCAACACGAAGCATAAACACTCTTGCAAAACCCCAATCTAATACTGCTCATACAAATGGCAATAACCAAAGTCAATGCTGATACTGGTTTGCTCTTTATATCGTTTTGGAAGAGGCCTACACATTTCCCCAAGACAGATAAGTTTAACATGTACCACATAAACTAAACAATTTAATACCAAAAATTGTATTTAAAAAATGAGAAGGATCCATTGATCATGTTTTCCTCCAGACATGCTCCAGGGCACAAGAGTTTCATGCTCTCACTGTGATTATCTGCTGCCTGCTCAGCTGTTCTCAGTACAGTAAAATTACTAAATTACAACCTTTGTGATATTTTTCAACGCCACTAACTGCAGCAGTCACCACAAATATTTTCATTATAACCTACAAAAATCAGGATCTCCTAAGTCACATTCCACAAGAATTCACTATGATTCACTATCTTCTGTCTTAAGCACATGCACAAATCCACGCTCATTAGTAACTCTGTGGTACATGAATACTAACATATGACATGTTCAAAGGGCTAACAAAAAAACAAGATTAACCCCCATAGGTACACACTTCATCCAAAGCATTTCATTTGAAATGTGAAACAAAAAGGGCTACAATATAGCTAGGTACAACTGGCCAAGACAGCTTCAGTGGTAAACAAGCTCCAAAAGCAGATGGTTTGTGCTTCTGACAAAACACACCTCAGACTCACTGGTCTCAGACACTTGGTCAGCTGAGCAGCAGCAATGACAGGATTACATGAGCACAGTATCCTGGCACACGTTCACAACACAGCACTAGCACAGCTTCAAATTACTCTTTCATACATGATCAAAGGATTACACAATTTATATTTCATTCGTGTCTCCATTTGTGCTTAATTATATGTAGCCTTTGCAGCACAACCATTCATTTGACAAAACATTTGTCAGTAACTTTACTGACAACTGAGGTCCCTCTATGTGAGTAAGCAGTTGTGTGGGGCTTGCCAGCTGGGGCAGGGTTCAGCACTGGTGCAGCTCTCTGGGGCTGGCTCGCACCAAGGACAGGCTGCAGTGCAGGCACCACGAGCTCACGTCTCTGTGTGCCTTTTTTAAAAGCTAGGACACTCCTAGAAAAGAAACTCCATTTTCCTCAAACAGATAGGTTACTACTATTCCCCAGGCAGGGGATTGACCAATTGGTTACCCATGTGTGTGGTTGCTGATTAAGGGTATTGGGTATTTCAGATTAACCTGTCACTCTCTGTTTACATGCTGAAGCAAATCTAAATTGAGATGCTCTATCAATACGAATCACCAGTATGGGCATTTTTTTTTCCTCAAACAGTCCAACCCCCAAAATGTACAAAGATCCATGGACCTGAATGTTAGATGACATCCCTACTCACAAGTTTATTCCATAAAGGATATTTTAGTAATTAAATCAGTCTTGGTCATTAAGGGATGCCTGCACTTAGAAATCTATCAAAACAACTTCCAGAGGAACTACCCAAGTTGGGAAGCATACAACTGAATCCAATTGGTTGATTTGGGGTTTTTTTCCAGAGCAGAATAATTTTGGAGGCCAGGATAAACCTGGAGTGCCATGCTAGCATTGAACAAGGTCAACATTTGTTTATATTGAAACACACTTACAGAAGGTCATTCTTTTGCAAATGACCGAGATTGCACAAGAATCTTGGGAAATGTACTTGGTAACAAAAGAAACTGCCCAAACAGAATTCAGGAGTGTGCAAACAGAAAATGTACACACAGCAAAAAAAGAAAAAAGCTGCACGGAGTGAGCGCGCAGACTTTCTGACACAGAGGTCCCAAGCCCATGGCACAGTAACCTCTGACACACTCGCGGCAGCTACAAAGACAGCTGCAAGCTCGACAGAAAGCACATCCCACAGGGCAAAGCATGGACACAAACAGGACTCAGCTACAAAAACCGAGTGACTGTCACTGCTTTAACTACTGCCTTTTGGTTTGCTTCATAGGTTTTTAGCACTAGCAAGCTACTTTAAACAGACAAACTTTCTTTTATAGAGGTTTAATTAGCTGAACTAAGCTGAGAAAGTTTTAAAATAAACGTTGTTAATTTATATCACTGGAAAGAAACAGAGACTCTACAGCCTCACTATGTACACAACCGCGTTCCATACAACTCACACTGTTAGTTACTAATTAAAACAAGTTCAAGCTGTACCTCAATATACATTACCACAAACTATCTTCGAGAGACTCTTCAGCCCAAGAAACACAAAGATCCTCTTCCCCTGCTCACCAGAATTCTACAAATTTGTAAGTCAACTTAGTCTAAACCAATATAACTAAAACAAACAAACAAAAAAGACATATGGAACACACTGCAGTTTCATTATTGTCAGAAATTAAGTCAAAAAATTGTCTTCACATAAATCCGAATCACAGTAAGTGCAAATTCCATACAAGAAATGTACATCAAACAACAAAATCAGACTGCCATAGGAGGGTTATTCACACATTTCCTTTGGGCTTACTCTTCTTCAACGTTTGTTGAAAATTCAGTCAAGTTTTTGTAAAACAAGCTACATTAATGTAGCTCAATTAAAACAAGAATTTCTTTCGAAGTGAGACATTAAGTAGCCTCTACAAGCTGACCACAAAACAATGGCTTCTTCCCATCAAACATTCCTACAAATGAACAAACACAACTGAACTGCACCTTGAGTATCGTGCTCCTTATGCTTGGCATATTTGCTCTCTTGAACAGTTGTGTCCTGTGCCACCAGCAAATTCTTTTTTGGTTAATTCAGATATAAGTAACACATCTCCATAACATGGTGCATATTGTCCAGGCCTTACATGTGTCAAGTGGTAAAACTTTTGCATCATCACTTATATTTTGATGTCAATTTTCCCTCTAGGCCTCTGAAGTCTCCAATTGAACTTGAAATTACCCAAAGTTGTAAACATCTAGGATCACATAAGTTAAGTAACTACATGGGGTTTAATCTATTTGCTTAAACTGCTGTAATTTTCCTATTTGAGTTTTCCCAAGTAAATAGAGGCACTAAAGAGTAAGTAAGCGGAGATGTTAAGTGGCCCATAAGGTTTATTAAGATCAAGGTGATAGGTTAAGCAAGGTTGATACAACATAAAACTACTAATTTTAGAAACTCCTGGAGACCTTCCAAGACTAAATCATAAACATTTTTCTTCAGAGGTTTTAAGTGTCAATGACTAGAGAGCTTCCCGTCAATCTTCAGACATGAAGACCCTTAAATACATAGCCACACACACACAAGATTCCAATGACACATCCAGGGACAACTGGGGCATGTCTAGAGAATAAGGCTGGCCAGGCTGTAACGTCCTGTTCTCACTCTGGTTATTTCCAGTAACATAAACCAGGCTTAAAATTGTAAAATGAAACTACTTCTTTCTGGAGAATCACAAAGTGTTTCTCTAACCATAAAGTAACACAGACACTACAAAGTTAAAATAAACACAGCATTATGAAAAGGTGCCACAGAAGAGATGTCCAAAGGCAAACAGTAATGCAGGGCATAAGAGTAGAAATCCTTACCAAAAAGCAAAGTTTTGTCAGAACATCCAATGCATTAAAGCAAACTCTGGAATCTTTACACCTCTATAATCACAACTGAAAAGACTCACAAACACCAATACTTCTCCAGTAACAATTTACAAACAGGCAATGGTGACACAATTTGTTTAGTGCCAGGGCTAAAATAAAGATATGCTAAGTTAAGGCCATTGCTCTTGTGAGTACAGAAAAACACAGCATAAGAAGCACAAATGCCAGAGAAGACCAGCGGCCCAGGAAGCAGTGGGGAAGGGATAACAAACACAGGTGAGTGGAGACCAAAGAAAGCATAGCTTCTAGTCTGGTTCTCCTTTAAATGGAGACACGGTGTGAGGGGGGTTTTGAAGGCTTTTTTATTGGTACAGAACCCTGTTTCACTGAGATGTTTTATCACGGCCATTACTGGCTTTCTGTACTCACAGCATTCTTTCACTAATACCATTGCCATAATTACGCAATTGTATTCACTTTTAATCACTTTCTGCCTGAACACTGGCTCATTTTTGTCCTTTTGTACCTTTACTGTAAGAGTAGAATGAAGGAGCACTCTGTTAAGCGTCACGGTGTTACACATGGCCTTTACATTTACTCTACCAGCAATATTTATGTGATAATAAAATCTCAACAACTCTCATGTCAGAGAGCAGGAGTCAAATAACCTCTGATACAGATATGGGTTTATCGTTATCTAGATGGAAGTACGCTTTTTAACAGCAACACAAGCCACTCCTGGATTTCATTCCAGGGCTTCTGAAAAATGTTATTCTGAAATAATAATAATAATAATAATAATAACAATATCTCTTCTAAAAAGAAAAATGCTATTTATCATCAGCAACATTTCCTGAAGCGTTTCTGAATTTTGCACAAACAGGTCTCCTATACAGGTGCGGTTAAGAGTTCATGACCGAGCTTTAAGTAAGCCCATCTCTACATGGAAATTTAAATTTTTAGGCTCAAGACCAGTAACTGCCTCCTTCGCTCACTAAGCTCGCAAAACATCAGGTCAGAAACCCTTTATTTT
>VZRN01005540.1:3457575-3490211 GCA_013397935.1 Dasyornis broadbenti
CGGGGCGGGCGAATGAGGGGAGCGGGGTCGGAGTGGGGCTCGGCTTTAGCGTTCAGGGTGTCTCAGTCCGTCCTTGGAGCAGCAGTCACTGGCTCAGTTAAGTTGGAAGGGACCTCTGGGTTCATCGACTCCAACCTGTGGCCGAACACCACCGTGTGAACTACACCATGGCACTGAGTGCCACGTCCAGTGTTTCCTTAAACACTTCCAAGGACGCTGACTTCACCACCTCCCTGTGTTGTCCACAGAAACTGGATTCATTAGCTGCTGTGTAACAAGCTAGTAACTACACTCTCGAGGGAGACATTAATTATTTTATTTCAGAGTTGCGCAAGCTTGGGTGCTTAGTGGTGTTCCATGAATCAAGCACACCAACTATCAAAATTTTTTACTAATTACACATTTTAGCAAACAAAAGAATTAGTGCTCATTGGATACAAATTACATAGTTTTCTTATTAATCAGTATTCTCTCTTTATTGGTTCATGGTTCTCTCACCTGTCATGCTAATTACCCCTCATGTCCAGTCTTTATCTTCTTCTGGTACATTGGGTTTCCTGGGTCAGTGGTCAGTGAGTTGGTGGTCCCAATCTACCACCGCCAGAATAACCTCTTCCCCAGTTTGAGCTGATTTCGGCACAATTGCTGAGTTAGATTCATTAGTTTCTTCTTAATGTGTGTTCTGCCAGATGTCCTTGTAGTCTGTAAATTCTGCTTTCTTTGTGTCTACTATCAGTGGGCATCCTTCTTCCCAAGCCTTGTTAACCTCCCTCTAGGCCTGAGATCATCATAGCATGTCAAGCCCTAAACCTTAACAAGGCAATTCTACCAACAAATTACTTGTTTTTCTGACACCTGGATATCACTTAAACTTTGCTTGCTGGCTACTGTTTCACAAATTAAATCTTCTTGTTGATTAAGCTTGAAAGTTTACAAAGATCAAACATCACAGAACATCCTTTCTTGAGCAAATTTTACATATTCCACATTTTGCAGCACCTTGGCAGTCCATTCCGTTATCCAATCATGCTTTCTGTGAAGAATTTCCTCCTTCTGTCCAACCTAACCCTCCCCCGGCACAGTTTAAGGCTATGTCCTGGTGTCCTGTGGCTGGTTGCCTGGGAGAAGAGTCTGAATCTCCACCTGGCTACACCCTCCATTCACGTTTCATACAGTCCAGTTAAAATGTCTCAGCCGGTCTGTAAGATGGTGGCTTCACAGCTGGCTTCCAACCCAAATTCAGCCCTCAGATGTCCAGGGGATTGTACATTGGCAGAACAAAGGTCTCCTTCATGTTATATGACAAAGCAAGTGCTAAGTGGCAAGGAGTGGAAGCCTCACCACCATAACCCTACCGAGGGGTCTGGCTGAACCTCTCACAACTCTGTGCTCCCTATGAGGACAGTCCATGTCCAGCATCTGTCAAGTCTCAATTCTCGATAATACTTCAAATTTTCTGAAAAAGTCCCATTTTTTATATGAGAAGGTATCTGAATATGATTAAAATTAATTTTGGTGACTAGAATCAAAAGTGATGCCAGGTATTGGAGAATCAAAATGTACCGCTGAGTGCAGTCACTGACTGCATTTTGCTGTGATGTGGTTTAGGTACATTTAAGACAAATAACTGGCCACAAATTCCTTATTTTTTCTCTAGTGAATTCAATGTAAACTTCAGCAGGTACAAGATAATATTACCCTAATTTTATAATTGACATACAAAAGAAACCAGTACTCTTCAGTTACTGGAAGTCCCTCTCCATCCTTTCTATTGTGATTGTCCTTATAGAATTTGAGACTGAGAAATCCTGACCTAATGTATAAAATAACTGGAAAGCATTTTAAAATCACTTCAAATGCAGGTTATAGGAATGACTGGTTTGAAGAGGCATGTCACATAATCGAGACTGACAAAATGAAACATCTACTGTAATTCTGACACTTTTTTGGCAGATGAGGAAAAGTGTTTTAAAACTTTTGTTATATACTCATCAGGATTTGATTGTGATTTATTTGTAGCATAACTCTGAAATTAGTTGCAGAATTATCTAGCGAAAAACAATATCTTTTTTTGTTAAGGACAGAACGACATTTCCCAAATTAAGATGAAATTAGCAACGTCAAAAGATGATTCATTGTCAACATTTAAGGCACTTGATTTTGGGTATCTTTCACATTTTTAAGTAATTTTAGTGTGATTTCAGCTTCAAAAAGTAGCAAGACAACAGTTAACTATTAAGTTGTCTTTCTAAGTACAAAATCTTTTTTGTGATGTAAAGTGCTACAGCACCATTTTTGGGGGAAATTTCTTAAACCTGTATTAGCTAACCCGTGTGAAAAATAAGAATTATTTTTGTCTATGCTGATACAGACTAAAACCACAAAATCACTGCAAAACAGAGTTGTGCTCATCAAATGGACTCCCAGTAGCTTCTCTCAACACTGGAGAAATTGATGACATAACCAACAGATGGAATTCTCTGAAACTGTTCAAACACACACTTTAGACACATTTAAATCCCAGACTCACCCAAAAGCTCTTCACGGCCTTGTGCTAAAGACTACAAGACTTGCTTGGGAGAACATAAAATGCACATGGGAAAGTCTATGGTTTTACCAATGTAAGGCAGTAACAAGCACACATGTAAACTTAGTTCTTAAACAATCTGCCTAAATAAAGAGGAGTTAGTGGCATAAACCATGCAAAATACAAAATGTCGCTGGGATCCACAGGATTAAATGATAAGCTGAATTTTGCTTTTTGGACCAGTTGGATTTCTCATACCTCATACCTGCCTTCTTTATGTATTTCAGAACATATCTGGTGCAGAGAAACCTCCTTGACTCATTCTGTAAGAGCCTCCCTAAATCTTTGTTTATATGATAAAAATCCTCTACAAGTGTACAGGAAAGAAATTATTTACCCCTTAAGAAAAGTTAATTTTAACATTGATAACACTGCTGAATTTCTCAGGTGTTTAACATCTCACTTTTATCAGGGGTATTATTTTCATATTTTCCAGTTAGATTCAAATCTGGAATAATTAAAATTAACCAAGGGGTCAAAGATGACCCATTGTTACATGGCCATTTAGTAGCCAGAACAACTTAGTCCGTGTTCAATTAAAAGCTGTTGAGCATGCAGGCAACTGGAAACCTCAGCACCTGTAAGGGAGTTAGGGTCTTGGTAGAGACACTTGCCAGAACCCTGCACTGAGGTCAAGATGCCTGTGGTGTCCTAGCCCAGAGAGCACCACCCGGCCCCACTGCTCCTGGCGTGCTCCCAGGGAGCCTCAGACACATACAGAAGCAATTTTTGTTGGGTCATCACTGTGACAAAGGACCTGGATAATTAAATCTGAGTAAACAATCTTGCCTTAATAATTTTTCTTGCTTTCCGCTGTTGGAATTGGTATAAAATCAATGCTTCTGACTCACAAACCACAGAAACTTTGAGAGGGAATAACAGTAATACCAGGTTTTGCTGCAGAGTATTTCCCTGAAACAGGGGATCTGATGTAGAGAATATTTACAAAAGCAAAAGCTTTTTGTAGTTTCTACCCTCAGAAATTTCAAGCACTGACTGTTGACTACTGGTTTCAGTGCCAGGACTTAAAAATTGGTCTCCTCTAGTTTTGTGGTTTAGGTATGATGGGAAAGAGGGACGTGTACCCTAATGACAGTGTACATGGAAGAGCCCTTGCCCCTCCTTGTATGGGACTTGTCTTTATATGTTAATTAAGTGGAGCCAGAGGGATTAGTAAGAAACCCTTCTATGACTAGCAACCAGAAAATTAACTTACCAGAAAATAAAGTTCTCCCTAAGTTTGAGTTTTCTTAGCACTTAGTTAAAATTAGAGAGTCACTCCTACAGAAATTTGTAACAAAACTTGGTATGGAGATTTTAAAAGATACATTTTTGTTACATTTTCAGATCTTGTTCTTTCCAGATCTTTCCAGCACTTCTATTTTCAGGGATCAAAGCTTTTGCATGTAGTATTTCATCCAATTAACATTTATTCACAGTGAAAATTTCAGACCTTTAAAACACCAGAGCCATAATATCCTTAACAAAGCTTGTTTTATTTCACTGCAGAACACATAGTAGGTCTATCAACTAGCTGCAGGGGATTCAGCATAATGAATTTCTTTGTATGGATGTCAGAGGAGGGGAAAAGGAAAGCTAAACTATAAACCAAGAAAACATAGTTATTAGTGTTTTCTAGACACATTTCCTTTGTGGAATTCATAGTAATTTTTTTTTTTTTAACCAAAAAATAAACCTTTATTGAAGTTAATATAACCCCTATTTCTTAAAGTTCAGAAGCACTCGTTGAGAATGCGGATAATACAATTGAAACACGAACAATAATAATAACCGATAACAGTTATTTGGAGAAAATTTACACAGAAAATTATAGTCCCAAAGTACCTCTTACAAGATGACAGAAAAATCAGCACAAAACAGGAAAAACTAGTATAGGGTGATGTTTCATACAAATTCCTCCTCTTCATAGTACTAATTTTTGTCAATAACCCCACTGTTTTTTCCTAGCTGCCATTGTATGATTTCAAGGGTAAATTCAAGTAGTGGGTCAAAACCACACTGGGAACACATGGAGTGAGAAAGGCATAAGGTTCCTTACTGAAGCTTTCCTGAACTTCAAAAAGGATCAGGTTTTATTTTTAATAATTTATCACTTCCTAGTATTTGTGCACTCAAATGGGTAACTTTGAAAGGACTGTTACCCGCAATGGTCAAAAGATTGATAGTTATTGCATTTGGGAGTGTGCATGTAGTATTACATTCTGTTGCTACTATAGTCTACATTTTCAGCCATTCTTGTTTATTACCCAAGAAAATAAAGTTTTTTTACCAAGTTTTTTGCCAGCAAAAGCTGGTAGTCACTGCACTTACTGTTCCTCACCCTAGTTAGTTGACCAGCAAAGTTCACCAATCTTTCTAAAGGAACCATCTGGAATTATCAAAGATTGCACTCAGCAAATCTAAGAGCTGGGAAGTTAGAAAATGTTGACTCTCTTTGCAACAAAAAATACCATGGCTTGTCAAATTGTTTATAATTCTTGGTTCACATGCATTAGCGTTTTTTTAGAGTATACACTCCACAATTTCTTCAATTACAGAGCTGTCCTCAGTAATTTGCTTTAAAGTAGAGCTGGTGCCACCATAGAAATGATGTTGGCTCTTTATCAGATGACACCATCTGTGTGTCCAACATTAATGGACAGACCTACATCACTCTTTAACAGCCAAAAAACATTTCATGTCTAAAGAAAAACAAATAGGTGGTTTTCTTTTGAAATTGTTAAGGTGTGCAGAAGAGAAAATTCTTGCCAGTGAGACAGCTGAAAAGGAGTTGATCTTGCTACCTGAAGTTTACCATGCAGCAGGAGAATTTCTTGTATCCTCAAAGAAATGGAATAAAATCTGCCATTTAGGAGAACAGATTTGAGTTGAGTTGTCTTGGCTCTGAAAATTTTCACACGGAGATAGAAATGCACTTTTTGTTCATTTTGCATAGATTTATTTTCCATGCACTCAAATCTTCAAGAAGAAACCACCATTTTTGTTTGGAAAACACATAATCTCACAGGAAGTTGTTCCCATCTCTGCTGGTACTTGACACACTATCTAGCAGGCTGGAAGATTGTTTGGATAAGCAGGTTTCCCAGGACTTACACAGCTCTGCCATATAGACTGTCCTGAAACTGGGGTTTTTTGGTTTTGCTGCAACTCATGGGGTGAGAACTAAAGATTCTGGGAAACACCATAGTTTTTATAGAAACATCAAAACATTCTTCTTTGAAAATCCACCAATTTCATGGGATTCCTTAAATAAAACAGTATAAAAGTTCAGCTCCATAAACAACTGGGAAGAAGAGCTATCATGCTTGTCATTGTGGAGCTTTCTGAATGTTAAAAATATTTCAGAAAGTAATTCCTGCTCCTGAGCTGCACTTGCCAGAGGTACTTGTGTGCCAAGAGACAAACAAGTTAACAATAAAAAAAAAAATCTGAGACCAAGTGCACACTTTGTAATGAACTACCAAGTCATTTTCCTCTCAAAAGCCAACCAACTAAAAAATATTAGGGAAGCACAAATGCATTTTGACTGCCTCCTCTTCCAGATCGTGGCAGCAGAAAATGGGTTGAGAAGCGCCCCTGTTCCAATACCAACTCTGCCCTTAGAGAACAGCGATACATCACTTTGTTCCTCTGCATTGATCAATCTCCTTTTCACCCCATTAAATTTCTTTGTATCTCATGCACCAAGTGCTAGAAGTTTTATAATTCAGTATTGTATCAAGTGCTTTTCTGAAATCAATAAGCATTATATGCACTAGAATGCCTTTATATAACACATATGCAATTATTGTGGATTTGGGTATCAGGTTTGTCTGATCTGATATGTTTTATTAACCTACTATTCTTACTGTTCATTGGGCTTTTTCCCTCTGTAGATTTACACATGAATTGGTGGGTATTTCAGTCTTAATTTAAGCTCACATAAAGTTTAAACCAATTATTGTAGTTTCTCAGCAGTTTTCTGTTAAAAACATTTTCCTGCTCTTGCTCAACCAAGAAGCTTTTATTATTCCCATTTTCATATGTTCCTTTTATTCAGTACTGATTTGAAAGTGCACAGTAAGGAAACTGAACTAGTTTACAAAGCACAAGTTAAGCATCATATTTAACCTTTTTGTGACATCCTGGGTTTCAAATAGATACCTCTTGCTGGTATTGCTTTTTTGCTGGATTCTCCTTTCTGTAAACAGTAGTACATATTTTGCTTGATTTTCTATAATGGTTTGCACACTGTAGCTTGTAGACTGGCCTAGATGAGAAAATAGGCGAACACAGTGTTATGTCTATGTACACTGACATGGCAAATTAGCCCTAAGCATAACTTCTAGCAGATGAAGTTCTGCAAGGAGAAAGAAAAGAACTATTAAGGGAGTATGATATCTCCTCTCTAAACAGGAAACTTTTGTCAGGGTTATAATAGCACTAGTTTTTGGTTAGACATAAGCTTTTCTGGTAGGTATTGTATAGGAGTTCTTGCATCATGACCCTAATTTCCAGTTCCTCTTAACAAAGTGGGGTTTGCATTCAGGATGCAAGTGTGATTGCTCAAGTCTGTGCCTGTAGTGGAGCTCAATACCGATGCCAAACAAGAATCTATTTTAATTTGTCTTTACATGCACACTCCAAGGGAGAAGTAAATGCATCATGTTCATGTGGCGTATCCATGCACCTGATCTGGTAAAAGTAGTAGCCTCAATTCAGGCTTGAAGACCTGCTGCCAACAGCTGGTGACGTCTCCAGTAGCACCACTTGGCAAAATATCCTGTGTTCCTGTACAGAGCCTCCTCAAAGATGATGACTGGAAAATACTGTAATTTAGCAAGATAAACAAATAAATAGTTTTCTCAACTGTTTTACCTACAAAACATAGCATGCAGTTTATTATTCAAATTATTATGCCAATTATTTTCATGATCTGTGGGAATGCCTAGCACAAGAGCTTCATGGGTGGGAAGAAAACTTTTGCTCTGGTGTTTGCTTGCAGATGAGTGCTTTGAGATAACAGGAGTAATAAAATGCCCTTCTTAGGTGAAAAATGGATTCTGTGCAGATTCCTGACAACCTGGAAGTTTTACTTTCTCTGCATTGCAACATTACTCAGGCCTACATGTTCTAGGATGGATTAGCTTTGAAAGATTAGATAAGGATATGGATGTGGACATGGATAAGAATGGAATTACTGATGATCCAAAGTCATCTTTACACTTCATTAAGTAACTGAATGCTAAACAAGAGGTTGTCACACTCGAATGAGCAACAACATTTCCACATTCATGTAGTTTAATGCCTTACTTCTCAGCTGAAGCTAGGAATGGTGTGTGATGGACACACTGAAAAGCAGAATGAAGAACACAGATCCTTTTTATTTTGAAGGTTGCTGAATACTTGCCTTTTGAAGCTATTTCCAGTTGTGTTCAGCAGATGTTTGCCAGCTCTTAACCAATTGAGAAGTATTGACTTCTGGTAGTCTGATGTTACATATGCATAATGAACGGGAATTAAATACAAGATGACTTTTCTAAGTAAGAGAAAAGGGAAAAAGGGTCCATCAGGTGCACTCATGGCTGAACCTGCATCGTAATCAAGCCTAGATATCTATACCCTATACATCAAAGGGACACTGTCTTGTGTGTGCTACAGCTGCTACCCTTGGAGCACAGCTATTGAGTCTCACATTTTCAGATAAGATAAAGTGTGAAATTTGAGCTGGACAGAAACACCTTCCCCCTACACACACTCCCCTCTTCCTGACCCCAAATTCTCTACTCTCCTCCACAAGGTGCAGGGGGGTCAGGGAATGGGGGTTGCAGTCAGTTCATCACACACTTGTCACTGTAACTCCTTTCTGCTCACATTCTTCCCCTGGTCCAGTTTGGGGTGACTCCCACAGGAGACAGCCCTCCATGAACTTCTCCAACGTGAGTCTTTCCCATGGGCTGCAGTTCCCCACCAACTGCTCCAGCGTGGGCTGGTTTTGCTCTCCACAGATCCTGCCAGGAGCCTGCTCCAGGGCCAGCTTCCCACAGGGTCACAGCCTTCTTTGGACATCCACCTGCTCCAGCACGGAGTCCTGCAGGGGAATCTCTGCACCACTGCCTGGAGCACCTCCTTTCACTCCTTCTTTACTGACCTTGGTGTGTGCGGGGCTGTTTCTCTCACGTACTCTCACTCCTTCCTCTATCTGCAATTGCTGCTGTTGCCAGAGCAGGTGTTTTCTCCTGTTGTTAAATATGTTACCCCAGTGACACTACCAGCATTGTGGATGGCCTCAGCCTTGGCCAGCCAGAGGGTCCATCCCGGCATTGGCTCTGCTGGACATGAGGGAAGCTTCTTATAACCTCTCACAGAAGACACCACTGTAGCCCCTCCACGACAAAAACCCAAAATCTTGCCATGCAAACCCAACACACTGGCCACATATATGATATCACAGAGGCTTCTTTTTCCTTTAGTGAAATATAGACATCCGCTCAATCTTTATGACTTGATGTAGGTTCACATAGAGACAAAGACAAATGTGAGGCACATCTGTGTAAGGATGTGCACTTGCAGTATGTGGGAGAATAGTGCACTTAAAACGTTCGGCTCAATACAGTGATGTATTCTGCCTTGCCACACAGAACAAATCAAAAGTAGCTCCTAAGAATAGCATCCATGATATACAAAAACAGATTAACACATCTCTTGGGAAACAATTTCAAGGAAGCTAAGAAGCTGAGATAGCTCTGAGGAAGTGTTTACATCCTGGCCCCAGCCAAAAGTCACTCAGCAGTCTTGCTAATGTTCAAGATTAAGAATCAAAGGGCACCCAACAGTTAATGGCTCTAGATAAGACTGTCCTGAGTTGTCATGGTGTGCTGTCTGCAGTGGCTGGACTTTGCAATGCCACCTAATTTTGAATCTCAGGTCCAAGAAGTGGAAAGTAAAGCTGGCGTCTCTATCAGACTCCCACCTTGCTACAAGCACTTCAGCTGCAGCAAGGGGCTGCCCAGCCTCCCCCCATCCCTTTCCCAGGTACATCTCCTTGCCCAGCTGAGGGCACAAACCCAGCCTCAGGCTGTGCCAGCTTAGGGAGCTGATCTGCAGAAGCAGAGAATTGGTCCTACTTCCAGCTCCTTACCAAAAAAATCGAGAGAAGTTACAGATCCTCTCTAGAGCTGCAAAGGAAGCAGAGGGGTAGTAGAGCCACTCATTTCAGCATGAGACTTGTTCAGCCATGTTATAGGATCTCGTCTACTGTAAATATAGCAGTAGCTCTCTGATTCTCTGTTGTAGACATTGGGTTCATTGAAATCAGCAAACTGTAAAGCAGATTTAAGAACGTGACACCAGTTACTACTTTCAAAGAACAGTCAGGGTGACTTCAGCTGAAAAATGGCATGGTCTTTTCCACCAGCTACCACCTAAATTGCCTTCTCTTCAGAAGGTTGCAGGTGTCTTACAACAAATCCTTTTGGGAGACACTACATCTCATTACAAGGCAGCACCAACACCAGTCCTGTACCAATCAAGATTTTCACTGAACTGATTAGAAAACTTTTATTGCCCAGTAGAGCAATCAAGACAAGTACACATCCATTTTAAAAACAAAAACAAACAACCTTTGTAATCTTATGACTGTAAACACTTGTTTTATTGAGTGACTTTCATTCCACCTATGGAGCAAAGCAGCTATTGCATCAAAGAGTCAGTCATTTAGTCAGAAAAGCAAACACTGGCACTGCCAGGAGAAAGAAGAGTTTTATAGCCTTTAAAGCAGCCTTATATAACTGCACCTCCTGCTACCTTTCCAACTGGCAGCGTAGCACAAGTGGATTTTAGCCACCACTCTCTGGTATTGCAGTGGGCACATCCAGTTGCTGCAGAGCTCAGACTAGTATTACTGCATAAGAGGAAGGCAACGATTACCCCAAATAATAAGAGGACCAAAACTGGAACATCTCCATGTTATTGTCAAGTACGATGTTGTTTTAAAAATAATGTGAATGTAATTGCAAATAAAATCAGGCTGGGTGAGACAGGGAACATCTTACCAAGTGATATTTGCAGGACTTGGCTTGAGAGCAGCCCAGAGTGGTCTGGTGTCATGACACCAGAGCAGACTTACTGCAAGCTCCATTCTTTGCTAAAGGAGGCACTTAAAACCAGCTACAGTGGTTTTGTTTTGTTTTAATCATTAATCAGAGTCAAGTAAAATGCAATGAAGGAAAGCAAATGTGCACTCCATCATAAAAATACAAGCAGGTATTTGAAAAGCAGGCCAGGTTATCATGGTTCATTCAGGGGAATGGAGGTGGGGGAAAGGGAGGAGATCTTGGAAGGCAAAAATTTGCTTTCACTGGGGAATTGCATTCACAGCAGAGATTCCTGAGTTTTTAGTTCACATGAGCAAAACATATAATAGTCTCTGCTGAAGGGGGCTTGACATGTTACAGTATGGGATTAGATTGTTTGAGTGGTGAAGTTTTAGACACCCTGGTGCTGGAAACATTCCTAAACTACCTCTCCAAGTCTCTTCCCTTTAGAAGGCACTAATTCTCCTGTGTAACTGCAGTCTAGCTTCCTCAGCAATATAGTGCTGCAAGCCTGTCTTATTTGCAAGAAGTACATCAGCACCAAAGCCAAACCTCTCTGGCAAGGCTGACAGTGCAGTCCTGTGAAAAAAAGGATTTGATGAGGAAAAAGAGAGTCCAGGCTGGTCTCCCATTCACATTCTTACTTTGCAAGTGTTTTTATAACCATCAGTCCTGAAAACTGAAAGTGAGATCCAAAAAAGAAGAATTAAGGAAGGGGAAGAGACAACAGGTTGTTTCATTGATTGCTAGATTTGTAGATTACAGCTATTAGTAAAAATGACAGCACCTCTAGTCGATGGGGTGCAGGCTCAAAGTCTATTAATGCACTACAAGTAACATGATTTGGGGATCTGAAAAGAGAAAAATCACAGTGTGAGATTTAAATCCTACTTTGTACTTTGAAAGCTGCTGTTTCAAGAGGGAGAAGTCCAATACGCCCCATTCACATGCTAATTCACTTGTTTCAACAAACTGGTATTCTCCTTCACCTCTTCACATTAGCATAAAATGAGAAGCTTGAATCTGCATTTTTCAAAAGACAACCAGGTTTCAAAATTTCCAAAATGCAACTATTCAGCAATGGTTCATACATGCTAAATGCCAGAGTATTTTAAATGCAATACTCATTTGCCTCCTGCATCCAGAATGTAATTTCCATTTTTATTTTAATCACTAGTGATCCATTGTTCCAAGTGTCTTTAAATAAATGTCCCCCACTGCTGCCCATAGCTTCTGCAGAAACAATTTTGAATATTTTGCAGGCAAAAATAGCAGATGCGTTGAAATTTATGCCATTCCTCTCCAGAGTAGATGACTGATGAAATGCATATATCCAAGCCTGTGGAAATATGAGCCAGAAATAAATAGCAAATGAGATTATCCTTAAACTGATTTCTCTGCAGTACATTCTGATTAACCAGCAAATCAAAGATTTTTTTTTTTCCCAGCTGCTCCACAAAGATCACATTCTTCATTCTCTGCATGTGTGGCTTCTGATATGTAAGTGCTTCTTTCAGTTATCAGGTATCTGAGGGCTTTTCTGCTCTGCTATCCAAAAAAGCTTGCTCTTCTTCCTTTCTGTCTGAACATTCAAAAGGTAGAGTCTAATATTCTCTTTGTTCTCCTCAAAAGACTCCACCACAAAATTTGTTGTTCAGATCTGTCACAACCTATTGCAAAACCAGCAGTCTTGCTGAAGGCATTCTGGCTCACTTAAGGTGTTAACACCCAGGACAATCTGTCTGAGGCAGTGGGACATTTTCTATCACTAGAAGATATATTCAGAAATCAAAACCAGTGCGTTTATCTGATAGACAGGTGGTCACCTGTAATACAATAAGTGGTTACTTCAGGGACTCTGCTGCTGGTATCATGAAGAGCTGTCCAGCCTGAACTTCACAATGGTGCCAAAATATCCAGAGCCAGTGCTCTAACCTGCTGTAATAATATTTTAACTTCCCCCAAAGTTAATGATCAGTATGACACACTAGTCTAGGTGTCACAACAAAGAGCAATAGTATGCCTTTGCCACTGTTCTGGTGGGAATGTGCAGCTAACTTTCAAATGCTAAGCAGCAGCCCAGATGTTCAGCTGCCTGTGACCCAAGGCTTGCTTTTGCAGTGGCACTGCTGTGATGCCTTGGCTGAGTTTTGCTTAAAAACTCCTTGGCCAGCTGCAAGAAAGAGTGTAGGCTAAAGCCAAGTGAAAGTAAGTTCACAGGCAGAAGTGAAATTGTAAAGGCAGTAACAGTTAGCTGGAAAATATTGAGGAGGGGCGAAAGTTGCAACACCCTTAGAAAGAAAGCAGAGACTCAGCAAACAGCAGCTTGGCCAGATGAGGGATCGTGATCAGCTCC
This sequence comes from Dasyornis broadbenti, assembly GCA_013397935.1. Taxonomy (NCBI): domain Eukaryota; kingdom Metazoa; phylum Chordata; class Aves; order Passeriformes; family Dasyornithidae; genus Dasyornis; species Dasyornis broadbenti. Next base: position 3,470,615 of record VZRN01005540.1, read on the forward strand.
AAAGAATCATGGAAATGAAAACTTCTCCCTGACCAACAGCTACCTGCCTGCCTGGTAATACCTAAAGCACCCTGTATCTAAGAACTTAAATAATAGTTAATATCTGAGTAATACTTAGCCAAGAGCCTCTTAGTTGTACCTGTGTAATGAATGTGTTAGCTGATACAAATATTTGCTGCGTGTTTCTAAACCTTGCAGTCTTTTGGCATAGGAGAAGGTGCCCAAGGAAAAATGACCCATTGAGAAAAGGTTGCAGGTGTGAGCACTAGTCCTGGCTCTCTCTCGGCTTGCCCTCTCTCCCTGTTTCACTTCTTACCACACAGTCACACTTCAAGGCCTAAAGTTTCCAGACACCACCAACTAAAATGGAGGTGGATAACATGCATCACTGGGCAGTATCCATCTAACAGAAGGGGTTGCCATGAATAACTTTTCCCCATGATTAAGTGATATCAACAGGCCCTCTCCATCCATATTTAAAGAGTGACTAAATTCTGACAGTGCATCTTTAACCAGAAGAAGGGAGGAACAGGCTCTCACTAGACAGCACATTGAGCTTGGATTTTACGTATCCTGTTTGAAACCAGAGTGATAAGGTGAAAACCAGCGAAGTTGAAAACAGTTACTCCATGTGACTGAATTCTCCTAAAGCCAAATTGCAGCATGCATTTAAAATGCTTCAACCCCTTGGCATCATAGACTATGGGATAGGGCAGGGGGTGATATTACTTCTCTGTATGAAATAGAATATTTCCTGTGTCTGGTGCCATGTCCATCAACACTGCAGAAGAACAAATCCCTGGGACAATCCTGACTGGTACTTCATAGAGGGGCAAGGAGAAAGGAGGGAAGAAAAGTATCATACAGCAGGCACGTTCTGACTAAACAATGGCAAAATTCTCCACAAGCTTTAATTTAAAGGAAACAACATACAGTATAGAGATCACTGACAGAAAAATTCAAGAACTGCTCCTACATGAAGACTGGGAGAAATTTCACAGTAAGCATCAGGAACAGTATCTCCACATGCTTTTGGCCAGTGGAATTGCGTCATAGACCTGTACAGTGCAGGGGTTTGCTTTGAGGACTCTGTATTTCCAATTGTTCACATTTTGGACTAGCTCTAGGCTGGTCCTGTGGGCTGGGAAAGCCTGCTGGCAGCTGGGGAGCTCTAGGTGCACTCCTGGAGCACATCTCCCACTACAGTTTCCCACAGCAAGGATCCTGCTGGAGTGCTCAGAGGTCAGCCCCCCTGGGCAGCCCAAGGCATCATTAGAAACACGATTAGGAGATTTGCTTCACATGCGCTAATCCAATTTAAAACATTACTGTAGACACAATCAGGCTGACAAGCTGTAAAAATGCATCCCTGAGGAGTTGTTTGCTTTGTGCCAGGCAGGGAGTGGACTTCAACAAAAGCTGGAGAAGGAGCCCAAGGTCCCAGCACTGCGTCTCCATGTGGAGGGCAGGGTTCAAGAGCTATATGTGTATATAGCCTCACATGCTGTTAACTTTCTTGTGTTGGCAAGGATGAAATTCAAAGCAAAAGGTGCAATAGCAGTAATGTCGCTGAATTTGGGATTATTGCAACACACAGGAGTACTGTATGCTAAAGGAGATGGAGTGTCCACCTGGCAGGACTAGTAGAGTAGGATCTGAGCAAGCACTGAGACTGGTACCCATCACCAGCTTTGATTCACATTTCTCCTCTACAGGAATGGTTAAGAGGCAAACAAGCCTTGATTCTTACTGTTTATGCTATTGGTATCGGTGATAGCAACAGTAAGTCCTCTTGGTGACTGCAAGCAAAAGGATGGAAGTGATACAAATATTCTGTAAAAATTGTTCTTTCAAATCAGTACCCAGGAGGAGCTGCACCACTCATTATTTCCCCTCAAATAAATCACAGATCCCCCAAATCTTCCAGATGACTGCTGCTGGAGTGGCAGCCAGGGTTGTATCACTACTCGCAGACATTCCTTAAAGCAGCCGAAAGAAGACGTCCTACAAAATTAAAAACGGCAATATTACTAGGTATAACTGAAGGCAAAGAAATCGAGCTTTTTGCGCTGATAACAAATTGTAAGCGTACCTGTGAAGGCAGGAAACTGCAATAAAAATACGATACGCACGGGGCCAGGCTGCGCACGGCAGGATTGCCGGTGTCCCGCGGGGCGCACGGCAGCGCAGTGAGCTGTCTAAGTGTGCCATCTAGTGACTGAGGGCCTCCCCTGGGCATCGCGCGGCTGGCACAGCCTGCGGGCAGCAATTCCTCCCGGGTCTGCTTTGCAGAACATCTGTACGTCCCAGATGTTAGGCCGGATGCTTCAGCCTGCAGGTGCTGGTAAACTGGTTACCGGAGAAGGTAAAAGGGAGTGGGTTCAGGCTTTAGAGACTACTTATTCTTAGGTGGAGTCCCTGAGTGTTCCACTGAGATTCGCTCTGTAATCTGTGATTTAACTTACCTGGTGGGTGCCACAGTAAATTCCTCAGCTGGGAAGAAATGTGGAAACAGGAGGCGGGGGTATGGAGGTGTGACATGCAATTCTTTTATCATATTCTTTTTTTTCCCCCCTTCTGTTCTAACAGGGTGAGGAATTATCTCAAATACAGTGATTTTGACTTCATTAGCAGAATTATGTTTCTTCTCATGGTATAGTACTGAAGTCCCTGGAGAGATTGGAATAAAAATAAATTAATTGGGAATGACCTGTATTTCCCATCATAGCATAAACTTCAGCCTCTTTTGCTATCCCAGTGACAGTGTGCTGGAACCTCAGAGGCTGAGGCTGACCCTCCTTCACTGACACTTCTCTGGTAGCTCCCCTTCCCTTGCCCTCTTAACCACTTCTGCACAGGCAAATTTAAACGCTAAACAAGTTACCTGAAAAAAAAAAAAATTAAAAATCAAGTTTATTTAGCTCTTACTGATGTATAGAACTACCAAAAACTACACCAAACAAGCTTTTCTTGGGAACATGCACAATGCAGATATTACACATCAGGAAAAAAAAGGTGCATTTTCTCATTGAGAACACCATGGGTGACACTTAAAATCTTTTCCATGAGAAATATTTTATTTTCCTGATAATTATTTTCACAATTTAAAAAATTCACACCTGTTAGAATACATCCTTTGATGTGTCTTAGAAAAGCAAGATGTGTATCAGTTCTTTGATAAAAATTAATAGAAAGACAGGACAGTGTAGAGCACACACACAGGTGTTCTACCTGCAATATAGAACAAACACAGAGATGCAAGAGGCAGGAGGAACACCCCATTGCACATGCTTGCCGTTACCAACAGCTGGAAAAGAGGGAAAACTCCGCAAGCAGCTCAGGGATGGGGATAGCTCTTGCACGCTGGCAGGAAGTCAACCTGTAGCTTCCCAGGAAAGCAGGAATTCAGACAGGGAAAAGATGTAAATCAAATTTTACTAATCATCTCTCAGTGCAAATTTTATAGTGTGACATGATTGCAGGAGTTCTTCACCCAGCTTCAGGTGGCAGAAGAGTATAGAAAGAAGATAAGAAAGCTTGAAAGTAATTAATCACATGATTTTAAAGAAAAAAACAAACAGCCAGCTTAGTCACACTAGTCTCACCTCTCCTTAGGAGAGGGTTTCAACGGGATTGCTTACTCGTGTGGAGGGAAAGTACTGATAGCAAGTCTCATCTCAGCTACAAGTGTTTACAGAGAGGATTTGCCATAGTGTCAGGAAAATCTGTTTAGTCTGTTGGTGGAAATCCTGCTTGAGGATGGGATAAGGTCAGTAATTTGAGCCAAATCCTATTAAACTAATAAAGGATTCAGATCTCTTCCTCAAAAAGAGCCATTCAAACTGAGGTCTTAAGTCTAGAAAATTAAGAATGATAAATCCCAATGAAATCCTTTTAGTCTCTCTCCATTTATCAGCATTCTTTTCCTTCAGGGAGAGACGGGCTAAGAATGATGGTGGGTTGCTGGCAAAAGACTAGCATTGTCTCTTTTTTAATGTTATAAAAGCAATTCAAAATCCCACTAAAATCATTACAAAAAAGATTTTAATTCATTCTTTCTGCAAGGGATTCATGAATGCAGCTTTGCTAAAGAAGCCGTAGCATAGGGCAGAAGCGAGGCTCACCTGAGAGCTGGTTCCTTATGGCAGCTGGCTGCTGCTCGTTGCTGCCTTGTAATGTGACGAGCTACTTTGGCTGTCCAGGATCTGAACAAAACATACACCTGCCTGTTGCCTTCCAAGGGATGCTGTCTGCTGGGCCAGCACTAAACAACAGGGCAATTTTTATTAAAAGCAGAGAATGGCTTAAGAGACTACTATCAGTTTCCAGAACCCATCTGGTTTCTGACATAAATTTACTGGCAGCAAAGACCATCTCAACCTCACAGCTCCTTACCTGGGGGCTTAGAGCTGCCTTGGACCCTCAGCAGGCAGCCAAACAAGGTAGCATCTCACAAGGGGACTTTGGCAGACATCCCCGATTTCAGTGGCAAGGGCCATTCTCCCCAGGTGGTCTGGGGCAGGAGACTGTGCTCTTTGGGCCTCCAATATGAGAATTTCAAAGGGAGGAAGAAGCATGAAAGAAGAGGTTGCCTAGTAGAAAGCAGCATGTAACCAAAAGCATAAGAGAAGAAAACTATTGGTTAAGCTTTATCTCCTTAACGTCATCCCCAGGCAGGCAACAGGCAGGACTTGGTCTGCCAGATGACCTAAAGGCTTTGATCTTCCTTGCTTATACAGTGTGGGTTCTTCAGCAACTCTCAAGGCAGCTGGCACTGCAGAAAAAAATTATCCCCAAGTTGCCACGTGTGTCTTTTTTAACACAATAGTTGCTCAGTAAAAACCAGAGTGAAATGGCCAATGTGTTCCTTGTGAAATAAGAGTTACTTCACCAGAACTTGAAATTAGATCTTTTTAAAAAGTAGAAGATACGGTACATAAGGAAAATAAATAGCTTCAGGAAAATAATCAATCATGTCCAATCTAAATCATTAATGTTGATGTATTAACCCCTCTCACTCAATTGGCCATGCTCTCTTTTTCACATTAAATACAAGCAGTGAGGGGGGATGCTCCACACAAGAGGGGGAAAAGAAGATGGTCTCACAGCTCTGGGTATTTGGCTTAGGAGCAAAGCAACCAGATCAGAGTGACCAGTTTCTTTTGAAGCACAGAAGCCACAGCAGCCGATGTCATGAGCAAAAGTAGGCAGGTGAACAGAAACAGAACTATAGAAAAAGGGATGTGAGACTTGCAGCCCAGAATTTCACAAGCAACAGTAGCTCACAAGCAATGAGCTATAAAAAACAAAACTGACCAAGAAAGAGAGTCATCATCAGCTTGCATGAAAATGCAAATTCCTACCACCTCTGTGTAGCATTTCTGGCAGCATGAATGGGCAAGGACACAAATCAAAAGTTCTTCCTCTGTGAAAGAAGAAAAGCAAGCTCTATTTATATTCATCAAAAATGCATTGAGAAGAGAAACCTCCAAACAATTATGGTATTGGAAATGTTCAAAACAGATTACCTAAATCAGAGATACTAATCCAGTAAGGGAATTCCCAAGAGCTGACTCACAAGTACCTGGAACACAATTCCTATCTCAGTACAAACAGTTGCCTTAGATATCTGTGGACAGGTGAGAAGACAGAGCTGCCCAGAAAGAACCACATTTCCATCCCAGGGCTTCTCAGGGCATTCTTTCTGCCTAAAGAATACTGCTTGACAAAGCCTTGGTAGATCAGATGCCATTTAAATCTTCCCTGCATTTGATGGCTTCCTTTTGTGTGGGAGGCTCTGCTTGGAGTTCTTAGGGGGTTACAGGCAATGCTGTGAGAAAAGGCAAAGAAAAACCCCACATGCCAGTCATGGGCAAGCAGAGCTTACACACCACACTCTGTGTCAGTGCTCCTGTAACTGAAACTGGACTTTCTTGTGGGCTACCTGCTCATGTGGAGAGGGCTTTTCTTGTCTGTACCTGTCAAGTCACACCCTGCTTGTCAATAGCCACAGCACATTCACACCGGGACTAACCCTTGGGTGGAGCTGGCTACCAGAGATTAAAGTCACTTCTCTCCTTTTTGAGCCCCGTGGTGACAGGCCACTAATGCACTAAGTTGTACTAGTACCATGCTCTAAGATAGAAGGGTAGCATCATTTACCAGAAAAAAACATCTGGTTTATACCAGCTACTGTTATCCAATAATACAGAATCACAGAATATTCTGAGTTGAAAGGGTCCCACAAAGATCATCAAGTCCAGCACTTATGTGAATGGCCCATACAGGGATCAAAACCACAACTATGGCATAATTTGCACCATGCTCTGACCAACTGAGCTATGACAGGATGTTAGAATTGGTAATGATCAGGGTTTTGTCAACAGCTGGAACTGAGGAAGAAAATATGTTTGTGTTTTCCAACTACCTTTGTTGCTCCCATGTACACATCTGATTTCCTAATTAATTGTCCTATCTGGACATCCTCTCTTTCTAAGTACTATAGGGCACTCACATTCCTAGGAATGCCCTGAAGGATCAGAACAGGTGCCACTGGAGAAGGTGCATTGTAAAGTTTGCAGAACTCAGGCGAAAGCCCTATTCAGTTTATTGTCTCCTTTTAGGGAATAACAGAAATAAGTAATTCTAGGAAGGTCTGCATTAACAGGAGGAAGAAGAAAGAAATACAGCACATCTCAAAATAAAAACACTACTCACCACCCTGGAAGATAATGGTTTAATTTTCCAAAATTAACATTAAGAACTATAACTCTGCAGAGAAATAGTCTAAGTAAAGACAAGAACCTCTTACACAGCAGATACCAATACTGAAAGGATAGTAATAGAGCTCTGGGGAAACCAAGCATACCATTTTCATGCCAAGGAAATTAGTCCTTCTACCATTAGCCTTCACATAGGTTTTGATGTTATACCGTGTGTTAATTATTTCCAAATCACAAGTGCAAACACTCACCCTGATTGGAAAATTAGCAGATTTCAAACTCAGGTAATTTCACCCTAATGAGGAACTTGTTGAACCGAATTTAACGATTAGCTCACACCCTTTGCTGGCTGGGTATGACAAGGCTACAGGGACATGCTGAAACTCAAAACTCACCTTTTGTAGTAATTGGCAATAAAGGATTAATATAAATTCAGAAGTTGTTCCCATGTTACTTCTAGTTCCTACTTTGGCTCTTAAGGCAGGGATTTTCCAAGGGTGATAAATGAGGAGGTCCTGCCTATACTGAATAGATCTCACTTTTGCAAGGTACCAAGCCACGGCAAAATGGATTTCACAGCTTAAAAGAGTTAAGCTCCTGATTTATTGGTCAATATGCACAACGTGTGGGTAGAGCTAACAAACTTACGTGCTCGCCACCCTTGATAAGGCAGCCAAGCAGGGAAGGGTTGGTTCCTGTGGCTGCTTGGAAAGGGCTGATCCTTGACATTGCTCAACTGCTGGTTTTGGGCTACTGGGTTTTGTTTCTATAGAATTTTGTATGCTTTTTGTGTTGTTTTTTCTCATTGAGAACCCTTGAGCTGCTAATTTTCTCTATGCCCGTACTCTACCCCTTGCCTTTCTCCCTTTGACTCTGCTCTGTGGAGTATCTTGCAGCACAAGAATATCTTGTGCTAACTCACAGCTTAGCAGTTCTCCAAGATGTCTGAACCATTTTCAGCTTGTATCAAAACTGTTCCTTAGTTCCCAGATGACATCTGTGATCTGATGCCTGAATCTCTAGAGGGGAAACTGACATTTTTCAGCTGCTAAATTTCATTAAAGGAAACAAAAGTAATTTTATTCTACCACTGGTTCTCTACATACGCTTTGACCCTACCTGCATAATGGATGTTGGGCAGCTAGGTCTTAGAGAACAGGGCCTATGTGTAGTTGTGAAGGGAAAAGACACCTGCAAGCAAAAAGGAAATCGTCTTTGGACAACTCTCTCTTCTTAGAGCTGACCAAAACTGTCCAAAATATTGTCAAAATTTTTCTGATTTCTCCCACAAATCTACATGTTATTCAATAAAATCTTCCCATTTTTCGATGTATTTTCTGCAGTAGGGCTTTCTTTTCCTTGTTTGAAGAACAATACAAACTATTCTGAGACTTCAAGCAGCACACCAACTGCTCAAGTATTTGTCAGTAAGTGGCATCACTATAGGTGTAACAAACTTCTTTTGCATATAAATAAATGGTAACAAATTGAGAAATGGAGGGGAAAAAAAGAAAAAAGAATATTCTGCAAAAAAATAGGTTTTGAGCTCTTTCAATATACTGCTTTGATTGTCTTCATATTGTCAACCAGCACAATGTAGAGACATAGTCCTCTAGATTTCTCTGCCTTGGTTCTGTTTTGCTAAAACAAAGATGTTCATGCTGATTCAGACAACTGTTAGAATCACTTAGTTATCAGTTTTTAAGGAATCTGAAGCAGTTAAGAGATCAGTATGCTATTTAACCCTCTTCCCGCACAAACTGTGTCTTAAAAACAGTTATCCATTTTACCTGGGAGCTAAGGAGGTGCAAAAAGATTCGTGAGCTGTCCTGCAGGAACATGTGAATGGCTGTCAGCAAAAGCAACAGTCAGACATTTTGGAAAGGATAAGGAAGCCAAATGCTTCAAATTATTCAAATTATTGAATAGGTGGAGTTGTTGCAACAGACCTATTCTAGCATTTGCATTAGCTATGTAGTAAATGGCTGCTACCTTCTTCTCTGTTATCCATGAGTCCTCAGGGCTTCTTTACTGCTTGCACTAAATCTACCTATGCCCTAACTTGTCCAATTTACCATTGTTTGTATTCCAGTGGAATCACAGAATACGCTGAGGTGGAAGGGACATAACAGGATCATCAAGTCCAGCTCCTGGCCCTGCACAGGACATCCCAAGAGCCATACCATGTGCCTGATATTATTGTCCAAACACTTCTTGAACTCTGTCAGCTTTGGTGCTGTGACCACTGCCCTGGGGAGCCTGTCACAGTGCCCAACCACCCTCCGGGTGAAGTGCCTTTTTGTGATATCCAACCTAAACCTCCCCTGACACAACTTCGAGCCATTCCCTCAGGTCCTGTCCCTGTCACCACAGAGATCAGTGTCTGGCCCTCCTCTTCCTCTCACGAGGAAGTTGTATCTGCAATGAAGTCTCCCCTCAGTCTCCTCCAGGCTGAATAGATCAAGTGCCTTCAGCTACTCCTCATATGGTTTCTCCTCAAGGCCCTTCACCATGCTCATTGCCCTCCTTTGGACGCTGTCTAAGAGCCAATAGTGCTACCCAAATTCTTCCCCTACTCCAGCTCTGGGAACCATGGGATCACAACTATTGCTGTGGGTATTTTTTCTTGTCCTTTCTTTGGAAACAGATCTTGCATAGAAAGTAGGCTCTAGCTGTCCTGGGTCTGCAGGCATGAGCCTACATCCTTGCACATGCTCCCTGAGGGGCACCCACATATTTTTTCTCTCAAGCAGGGAGAACAAGACAAGGACAAGTGTGAGGGTGCAGGAGCAGACAGGATAATTGGAGGGTGGGATGTAGGGTTAGAAAGTCCCATAGCCAGCAGAGCACCCTCTTAACACCTTAACACCTTAATATCCTTTGGATATTAAGTCATGAGGCCTTTGATGAGGGGCCAGAGACATGAGAAACACAAAGGCATGACAAGCCTTGGCAAGGCACGGCAAGCATGGCTGCCTTGCAAGGAGGTCTGCTGAGGGAACCTCTTCAAGGTTTCAGCACTGCTCACGCTGCAGCCAACAGGAGCCCACACCACGGTCTTCTGAAACAGGAGGGATCCAGTCAGTGTTGCTTTAAAGATAATAGCTTGAAGGACAGGTGGGAAAGAAGAGCACTGAGCAGCTTCTGTTTGCCAAGCACTCCTGTAACATCACAGGGTGTTACAGATTCTCCCCTCTTGTGTGTGGGCTGTATTCCCCTGCATGACTCTCCAGGAGACTTCATGGCCAGTGTTCACCCTCCTGCCCGCATTTTTAGCACATGGACATCCAAAACATATGACTCATCTTTTCCCATGTTCTAATTAATTACTTCCACGTGCCTGAGGCCTCTTAACCCTCAATCACACACCTCTGGACATGCTTATCTCAGTTTAAAGTTGTTATTCACAGAAAACACTGATAAAATTACCTTTAGCCTTCCTCACACCATAATCCCAGGCAAACACAGCATAAAGGTTATGCACTCATTCTAACACCCGTTACTTTAATACAGCTGTATAAAAAGAGTTGTGAAGATTTATCTTCTAGCTCTTGTCAACTCTTGTCACCTGTCACCATTGTCACCATTTTCAAATACTTCAATCACAAACACGTAGTTGAAAGTGACCTGAAAGGGATGGTTATCAGAACTGAGACTGGACGAATTTCCGGCTTTCTGCTTTATTTTCCATCCGCAGACTGACTAAGGTCCAGCTTGGAGGTGGTGACTTGCAATGTTTTCATTTCAAGAGTGCCTGAATGAAGGCCCTGCAATGGAGGACACCTGCTCCCAGGCCCCTACTCAGCTGCTGCACCTCAGTTAGGCAAGACACAACTATTGGTCTGAGCCAGGGGAGGGCAAGAAAGTCTTCATTAAAAAACCAAACCAAACTAAACAAATTAGTAACAATAAGGCCCATATATTTTGCTACATTCACATAAGCTATAACTCAGGAAAGCTCCTAGGCATGTAATTTAAGAAAATGTATGTCTAATTTTGCTCTGAAAAGGCTTCTCTATAAGTAAGTGATGTTTGGAATGAGATCTCTATGACTGTACATAGTAAACAGATTTGCTGCCAAATCCAAAGTCTGCTGGACAATCACCACAGTCCATCTTATTGCTGAAATATGTCAGATGAAGGTCACAGCAAGTATTAAATAACTATCCAAAAACATAGCAGCTAGCGATACCTGTGGCTAAATCAGGCCCACACTGATGTTTACAAGATATATTTAACAGGCACTGCAGAGACATGACAGATACCAGCCCAACAGTGATGAGTGAACACTTTTGCTGTGCCCAGCAGCTGCCTTCTCTGGACCTACACAGACACCACTTCTTACACACCCCATCTGCTTTCAAATGTACTCTCCATGCTACAGGACATGGATCTGCTTTTCCATGCCACAGATGTCACCCACCCAGGCATTCCCTTGCAGAACCAGTACAGAAAGCACAACGATGCCTTACCAACTGAAAAGATTTTATTTTCCAATTTTGAAGCTGGTTGAACTTGCAGCCAACCATCCCCAATGCTGTTATGAAATTCAGTTATTGCACTTCAAGCCTATGTATGTACCTGTGGCCTAGATTACACTGATATAATGCAACATTAGGAATATGCTAATAGTCATGATGTTAAAATACATTAAGAAGATTTCTCATATTAAGAATAAGTTAGCTGATCCCACTTAATTCTAATGCACTCACTCTAATGCAGAGTAAAAATTTTCACATAAATTATTTTTCAAGAGAAAAGTGCAGATTCTCTCAAATCAATGCAGTTCAAGAGTCTGTATTAATTTCCCAGAGTGCCTATTTAGAGAAAAAGATTAAATATAAAAATTGTTTCAACCATTTCAAAACAAAAATAATTCAAGTCTTCTACTATAATGGAATCCTTCAGTTGTTAAAGAAAATATTGTTTCTGACCTCAATCAGAAAGAAGAAAACATCTTAAGTCGGCCCCAATTTCTACTTCAGGTGGTTCACTAGTTGTTTTCAGAATATTTCATTTCCCACCAATTCCCAAACTGAATGCAATTTTCAAATTCAATGTAAGCCATAAAAAAAGTCCACTGTGTGTTGGAGTGGGCCCAGAGAAGGGCCACAGGAATGATGAGAAGGCTGGAGCACTTCACCCAATGAAGACAGGCTGAGGGAGAGGGAACTGTTCAGCCTGGAGAATAGAAGGCTCTGGGAAGAGGCCTCCTTATTGTGGCCTTGCAGTACCTAAAGGGGAGTACAAGAAAGATGGGGACACACTTTTACCAGGGCCTGTTGCAACACGACAAGGGAAAACAGTTTTAAACTACAAGAGTGTAGATTCAGACTGGATATAAGGAAGAAATTTTTTACAATGAGAATGGTAAAATAATGGAACAGGTGGCACAGAGAAGTGGCAGATGCTCCATTCCTGGGAACATTCCAGGTCGGGTTGGACAGGGCTCTGAGCAACCTGATCTAGTTGAAAATGTCCCTGCTCACTGCAGGGGGCTTGGACCATACAACCTTTAAAGGTCTCTTCCAGCCCAAGGTACCCTGGACTCTCTCTGCCTTGCTTTGCTCTGTTGCCCTTCTCTGGACACACTCCAGCACCCCAATGTCCTTTTAGTCACGAGGGTCCCAAAACTAAACAAAAGGTTCAACGTGTGGCCTCACCAGAGGGACAATCCCTGCCCTGGTCCTGCTGGCCATGCTATTGCTGATCCAGGCCAGGATGCCATTGGCCTTCTTGGCACACCTAGGCTCATGTTCATGTGGTTGGTGACCAGTATGCCCAATATTCCTTTCAATCACTCCCATCTTCACAGACACTCTTAGGGCAAGGATCCTGAGTATCATGTTCCCCATTTTCCAAGCAGAGACCCAAAGCACCATGTAACATCACAGACCAGTGGCAGAATACATCCCAGACTCTAACTCCTACTTTCTTTTTCCAGGCCAGTGACAGAGAACCTGTTGACCCAAGGAAGAACATCTGACATATTTACAAACAGTAATTGTGTATTTACCAGCTTAGGAAGTGAATTGCCAAGGAATGTAAAAAGTCTTTCCCTAGAGTGATGATTGTTTCTGTAGGTGGAGAGCCCACATGGGTTTGGGGATTTCAGAACAAACCTATGCGACTGTATTTACTGATCAGAATGATGAGGTCGTGGTATAGAGTGAGAGATGATCTATTGTAATGGAGAAAGCACAGAAAAATGCTGATTTGGACATATGACAGCAATCCAGGGTAAAATAAGATTTCAAAAAGTCAGAAAAGATGAAAAATAATTACTCTGAATTAACTCTAAATCATAGCCATTCTAACAGCTGAAAAATAAAAATAAAATAAAATCACATTGTGAGACAGTTTGGCAGCATCAAGTACTCAGTAACAGCCTAAAATGGTATAAAATCTTAGCAAATTACATGGTATGAAAACACTCACACCATGTGTACATCTCGGGAGAATCAACGGGGTTATCTTTCCACTACTGATCCCTTCAGCGTTGCAGCTCACAGGCATTTATGCCAGAAGTTGTTCTGACATGGACAGTGGCTATTTTTGGTGCAAGAACATACAAGTTCCTGAAGCTGAGCTTACAGCTCCTGCAGAACAGGAGCACAGAGAGCTTCTAAACCTTTGGCAATCCGCCTTCAACAACTGCACCATTCAGGACAATCTTAGGAGTCTGCTGCTTGTCCACGGGCTCTTCACATGCACACTCTGGAGGCTCTAGGTCATGGTATTTTCTCCGATAGACCACTCTTGAGATTACAGTTATCAGAAACATCTCCATGATGAGCAGCTGCTGGGCTATATCTACCAAAAAAGAAAAAAAGAAAAAGGGAGGCAAAGAAAAGCCTCCCAAAAGGTAAAATTACTGTCAGACAAAAAATGAATAATTGGCTTATTAATTGTCACCTGTGCAAAAGGAACAAACTCTATCATCCTGTCCCCATGCCTCTCGCACTCAGCAATGATATCAATTAAAGATTTCCAGTATTGTCTATCAATAAGCATGCAATAAATTATGCATCCAAAACACAAGAGATTTAACAGTAATTATCCATATGTTGATTTCTTTTCCTCTCATTTCTGATTCCAGCTCTTCTCTTTATCAAGTTCTCTATGACCATGACAGCTATAAAACTTTTGTTCTTGTTTCTAAAGTAAAAACTGAGATTCTCCAAAAGCTAGTGATCCCAGGAAATTAGTGTTTTGGGAAAACACTAGAGATTGGCATTAGCAACACTGATCTGGTACCTTTATAAGTAAATTAAGAACATTCTTTCCCCAAAAAACTTACATGATCCTCTTGCTGTAGAGGAGAGTGGTGGAGCACAAGGAATGATTTTTTGTGTAGCAAATATGTTGATAATAGTGGTCTGCAGGTGGTTCAAAATTACAATAAACTGCACCAGAAAAGGAAAACAAATGCCTTAGCTACCAGAAAGGGGTGTAGAGTTCACAAAACAATTCTGCTTTGATAACAGAACCTCACTTGTCTCATTCCTCCTTGCTTGCCCTCCCTTCCACCCACCTACCAGCAGGATGCCTGCCATTCTGCAGAATTCATCCTGAGGTCAGGATGGTATTGCTCTGAATAGGAGTATTAAATTAATCCTGGACTTGAAAAGTGTTTCGTCTCAGCCCTTCATTTGGGAGGTACATTATACACAGACCTCCCAGCAGGGATTTGAGCTCTGAATAACAGATAACAGTGTTTAAAAAATGCCTGTTAATTTGACCCACGAGCTTATGTTCTTCCTTAATGGAAGAAAGACTCTAAGACATCTTTTTCTGTTGTCTCTTCTTTTTGCCACAGCAGGAAGATGTTGTTGTCCCCAGATTACATGAGACTGGCTTCTTTGCCAGGAGGTATGAAGGACTCTCCACAGCGTGAGTTCAGCAAGCACCAGTTGTGCATCACACTACACTGAGCCAGCCATGGAGCTATCCAAGTGTCTCTAGCTGCATGAGTCTAAACCCTCACATTAACAGAGTTTGCCATCCTAAACTGGATTCACCCTAACACAACTTTGCAAGTGTGACCATCCTTATTACTGCCTTTATAAGTACTTAATAATTTACTTAACCTTAGTGCACCGGCCTTGCTGTATGTCCTCTTCAAGAAGGATGCATATCCAAGGATTCTGCTGGACTCTTTTCAGAATGATGTGGGAACTTGGGTGGCTTTGCCCCTGTGCCTTTTCAATCTAACCTATCTTGTTCTGTTCCTTGCTGTTTAATGATTCTCAGCCAGTATTTTCACTATCATCTAACTCTGAAGTGCGTAATACTTCAAGAAAAATACTGTTTAAACAGAATATTGTGGAATGCTGAAACAGTTTAAACAACAGCCACCCACACAATGCAACATATCCTCTCCTAATTTTTAGAGGTATACACCAGCATTTTAACATTGCATTTCAGGATACCACAACTAAAAGCTTCCTTCAAGCCCCACAAAAAGTGCTGTTGTGATTTCAGTGGTCTAATAATAAGATTTTACATGGCTTTCACATCTCCAGCACTCCTGAGAGACTAGAGGTAAATTGGCTCAAGGTGAAACAGCAGCCAAGCACAGTGATCCAAAGGGATGCAGGTTTAATCAGGTAAAAATATGCTTTTGCACAGTGTATTTAATGGGAAAAAATACCATAAATTTTCAACAAACGAGCAAGTACTAGAGAGACAGAGTTGTATCAGCAGTTAAGACAAATTCTTACCAGAAATATTAAAGTTCTCACCTGATAAAGAGCAAACTTTGGGATAATGTTCTTACACTTAAGGAGAATCCTAACTTTTCGAAACATGATTCCAACTGCCCACAGAGCAAAAAGGGTGAGGGCACCAATGAAGCAGCTAATCCATAGCGCAGGTCCTTTGGGAGACAACTGAGAAGCAAATCACACAACCTTATAGAACCTTACTTTGCATTCAACTGTTTCCAGGAAGAAGCTGTGAACTGGGTGATGTTAAAATGCTTGTTTCTATCTCCATGAAAGCTGGTGGCAGCTGCAGTTGCTGGGTTTTGCCTGGGGAAACTGTCCCGTACCAACTGGAGTGTTGGCACAGGCTCTCCCCCTGCAGGCACCAGCATGGAGATGTGCACAGCCTGGGGAGGTGCCAAGTGACACAACCCCTCAATGTTGCAATTGCCAGCCATTGAGTCTGTGCCTTTTCAAAGACCCCAGCAGCACCTGGCAATGCTCAGCAGCTCATGAGAACATATTCAGCCTGACATCTCAGATGGGTCATTCATTTTACACCATGAAACAACAACAAAAAGACTTTTAGTCTGAGTTATCCAAGAGGTGCAAAATTTTTATCAGATACAGACTTGTCCATCATCTTGCAGGTTACATGGTATAAAGCAGAAGCACAGTACTATGTTTTCATTTTGCAGATATAAAAATCACCATGATTTGCTGGCAAACATAGAATTAGACTTCCTGTTAACACGCCAGTATATACACTTGTTTCTTAAGGCAACTTGCAGTCCTGCTATTCTAACCATACAAGCTGGAAAATGTATTGGAGCATAATCTGATGCCAAACACCCCCTGATGCTCAATTTCTTTCCAAGAGAAGCCAGGAAAAGGAGATTATGGGAAGGCAGAAATTATATGCTTCAGGGTCTCAGAAGAATACAGTAAGGACTCACTTGGAAGTGCTCCCAGATTTCACAGTTTAGTTGTAGGCTAAGTTAGTAACATCAGCCCTAAAATCTATGGATTTTGTGGACCTTCTCTGATTAAAATATTAACTTACATTGTAAAGGACGTAATCGCCATTAGTCCAAAGAACTATTGATAAAAATATGAGCACAGGCCGTAAGACAGCAAACTGAAAGGTGCCCAGCTTCAGCCAAAAGAGGGTTTGCCTGGCAAAAAAGAAAAATTTTAAAAAATTAGATAGGCCAACATCTTATTACCAACCTTAATAACATTTTCTGGATACTGTCAACTGCAAAACTTTTCTACTCCTGCAGCATGTGGCTAAAATCTGGGGAGGAACAGCTTCAACATCAGAAAATCTTTCCAAGAATTTCCCAATGTTTATTTAATAAAGTCTCTACAAAAATAGTATTTTTTCTGCTCTGCAGCAAGTATGTACTAATCAAAGCTGGGCAAAACATGATGTCTTTCTCTGCCCTGAAGCCAACTAGGGAGACAGCAGCTGCATAACCGGTTTCTGAACAATGATGCTATTTGCTCTTGCCTTGTGTTGCCTTATTTCAAATCTCCCATGAAATTGGGCAAATCAGCCAGTTCAGTTACTTCCTAGTCCTGTGGCAGATCAAGAAAGGGAATCACACAGACCTATGTGAAAGGATTGGTAGTTTTTCAGTGCATCATGAGGAGTACCATGTAAGCATCTGGTTTTGCTCTTCTGTAGTCTAACAGAAGAAAGGAACTGTCTGTCACTTGGCAAATTCCACAAGGCCAGCAGGACAGCCCAGGATTCCTTCACTTCTGTGAGTATAAAGTGGGTCCAGAACACAGCCTGTAACCTGGCCAGCCAGCATTAAAGGCCACCAGCAAAGGGGCAGATGAACTTTCTAACAGAGGGCATGAAAGCTGACTGACCTGAGCTCTCCTTCAGCCTTCACAGGACAAGCTGCAGCTGCTACAGCTGCCTCATGTTTCAGTCTGTTACTGTGCATTATTTCCCGTACTTTCATTGTTGTTTTCACTGTAGTTCCTTGGGCCCTTGAGATTGCCATCAGAGATGTCTCAGCAGACAACAGGCTGCCATTTAGTATGCCAAAAGATATAGCCATGAACCAGGACATACAGGAATTGCTCAATGAATATAGCCAATAACCACAGGATTATGAACAGCACAAACACATGTGGAAAGACCTGCAATGGGCCAACCATTTAGTGTGTGCCTTTTCAAAGTTTTATTTTTCCCAGAGGGGTTTAAAGAATAATAGATATGAACAAACAGTGCAGTCACTGCAATGCCACGAGTTGTTTCCCTTGTTAACATGGGCCCATTTTTATTGATCACCAGATTTCTTCTGCCACATCTCTCCCTATTGCATGGCTTGTTACATTGCCTCATCTGTGCCTTGTCATTTTTCCCAGGACTGCACATAGTACATGTTTTTTTAAAAGAATGAATCCCTCCCTCAGGGTAGCTCCCTGTTTCCCCATAAGATACCCATGGAAGGAACATGAAACTGACTTTTCTCTCATATAGCATGCTAATATTTTTTTTTTAAAGCTACCCTGCAATGGGAAAAGGCTAGAGGTTAGAAGCAAAGAGCTGATGGGTTTCCCAGTGGTACAGATACTAAAGAAGGAGGCTTGAGACCTCTGCAGAGCAAAAAGCCTTTTTTTTTTTTAAACAGAGAGCTGTCCTTCCTGCCAGCAATAGTAGCACTGTCTAGCTCCTGAAATGAGTCCATATTAGCCGACATCATCCTGTGTAAGCTGTAACTGGACAGAACAACAGCAAGGCAGAGTAGGGGATCCTCTCCCAAGCTCCCAGTTACTACAACCTTTACAAGAGGGTGACAGACATGGGAAGAAAAAGAAATAAAGATGCTATTTTATTTGGTTTACTACCTCTTCTTCTTCGTACCCCCTCCATGTAAATATGTAAATATTTATAGTGGTACTCTATTAAAATAAAATTATGGAAACAAAAGTTTAAATTCTAATACCAAATGAGGTAGTTTATGGAAGAACTATTACAATAAAAAGTTAGAATTTTTGAAAATGCATCAGAAACCACCATGCTGTGTTGTGTTTGATGCTTTCCTTTCAACAGATCATAAAGTCTCCAAGGTGCCTCTGACACCAAAGTCCATACCCTCATAGGACAGTCTCTCTTGTACGTTCAGTTCCTCAGATTCTGCTTATAATGAAAGAAAGACTCATGCTCTGTGCCAGTAGCAAAGCCCCAGGAACTACACGAGGCTTCCAGACTGTGGAGTGGGGTGTAAATGTAAAAAAGGTGACAATAACCAGAGGAGGAGCTCCACCAGGCAGCGCTCAAAGGAGACCAGGTTTATGTTGCAGCATATTGGCTCCTGTAGCTCTCCATCCTTGCCTCACTTCTCAAACATGCTTTAATACCGAGTTTAGAAGAAGAAAACATCTGCTTTTGCCTCATCAGACTATGCTATTTCATTGAGATCAAAGCTTCACAAGAATTACATCTACTTTTTGTTCTAAAAATCATTTTAATCTGAAGTAGTTTTAAAGTCAAATTGGAATGAAGCCTTTCAATTTTACCAAAGTGAGAGGAATTTTCTATCAAGAGAGCCTCCATTTGACAATTCTGCTTGTGAAAAACACCCAATTTCAAGACATTTGTTCCCTTCTGAAATGAAAAGAAACTGAAGTGTCAATTATTAGGTTTTCTAGAGTAGAAATTTCTCCTCCCACACACCTCTGCATTATAGAAATGAAAGAAATTAGTGGTGGTATACAGCCCCAAAGTGATGATGCTGTTTAAAAGAGACAGCTTGAGATGGCTTGAGACTGACTTTTGGGAAGCTTTGTTGTAAGCCTGGCCCTGCCAAGTTGGCTGAATTCCAGCAGCCGTTTTCAAGCAGGGAAATCTTAAAGGGGCAACTCACCTAGTGATCGGCACACGAGGGAGGCAGAGGCAACAGCAGCAGCAGGGGCCGGTGCTGATGGTGAAGCGAGCATTTTCAAAGTGCCTGAGGAGCACCTTCTGGCCTCCACACTCTTTAATCATCATCATCAGGAACTTGTGGATAACTATGGAAAAAAATCTAGGAGAGGAAGAAAATTTCGGCTTAAACTTGCCTGTGTGTCTCTTGTATGCCTGTGCTGGGCAGTGTTACCTTCTGTACAGGGTTTTTACAGCCTATACTTTGCAATAAAAAAAAAAAAAAA
>VZRN01005540.1:3493636-3536377 GCA_013397935.1 Dasyornis broadbenti
GGGACCGAGCCCGCGCTGCCTCCTGGCGCCCGGCGGGACGGGCAGTGCCCAGCCCGGGGCAGCGCGCCCACCCCGCCGGCCAGGGGCCGCGGCTGTTTCCCAAGTGTCTGCCCGGCCACGGTGGAGCTGCTTGCGGAACCCAGCCGGGCCCATAAGCAGAGCCCCAGGGAGTCGGAGCACCTGGGGTCGGGTCCCGGCAACCGAGGTGGGTCAGGAACCGGCCGGGGAGTGGGCTGGATCCCCAGGGCCACGTCCGCCTTCGTTCCAGCCCCGGGGCACGGGCGGAAAGCTTCTCGGTCAATGGGACAGGTGTTTGAGGGACTTTCCATGGTGCCCTTCAGCAAAAGCTTCCCAATCATCTTGGCTGCAATGAGGTGAGACGCTGAAGGAGAGCACAGTGTCCATAGAGTCCACTTTCCCACACGTTTCCTCTGCTGGAAGGATTCTTTCTGCAGCCTGAGCAGTTTCTGCCTGTTTCCAGGAAAAGGGAACGAGTACTGAAGTGATGGAATTTGGTGACCTACCGAGTTGTTCAGGATACTCGCGCTGAAAGGCGGCTAATCCTAATCCTAACCCTAACCCTAATGGTTACAGCGCTGGGTGACCAAACGGCAGGGACGCACTGTTACAATGAGAACAGAGTGGTGTCCGGGGGGCGAGGAGGACTGTCCTAATTACCTACGCAGAGATAAGCGATTGCCACTCGCGCAAAAGATCCTGGGGGCACAGTGGATCGTCCTCTAAAATGACAACCGAGGAATCAGCATGGGACAAAAAGCAAAGGACTGCGAGGAATTTGTGGATAGAAAACGAAAGACACAAAATGGCTAAAATATGTTTAAAAGGTGGCCTCTCTTCACCATGGTGGTGTTCTAGAAAGTGGAACAAATTGAAGTGGGAAGGTGAGGAATTCAGGGACTTTTTTAGACACCAAAGGCCCTTATGGTAAAGGCTGCCATCTTGCAGTTTTCACAGGATTCCCAAGGGTTTTACAGGAAGGACGGGCTGGACTCTGATACACTGTCAGCAAGAATACAGGGATGCAGCGGAGAAATGGACTGCTTATTGTCTAACACCAGCAGGTACCCAACTGAGAGAAGACAGGTTCCTTCCAGAGTGGCAGGATTTGGGAACTATACAGATGAGGCTACTGACAGCCTGTTCTGTTACTGTCAGGAGAGCTTTGTTACAGACCAAAGTAATTTATTTCAAGTCCTCCTTGGCATCGCTGTCATTGTTTTCACTGCATTGAGAGGTGAGAAGGAGAGCCTTCCAGTTTCACCAGAAGGGATGCAACAGTAACTGGCTGTTGGAATGTGGTATCTGCCCAATTTTCAGTCTGCCAAGAGCATCCTCCATCCACCACATCTGCTGCTGCCCAGCTGCAGAAAGATACAGGCAAAATCCATGAAACACTGTTCCAGCTTATTTTCTGTTTGAAAGTCTGTTTTCTCATCCTGAAGAAACAGTTGCTAGTAGAGAGGAAAATTGCCTTAAAAGATCGTGCATTTTCTACACAGTTTGCTTGACTTTTTTTCCAGCTATTTTCAGGCGATCACTTAGTCCAAAATGTGACCAAAAGCTCATTAGGATTGCTGAGATTTAAAGATAGCTCAAGGCCTTTGAATGTTCTTCCTGAGCAGACACAACAGGATTCCCATCTGTTGCTATTTTGGTTGCCAGCTCCTTGTATTCCCTGAAAGCTAAAAATAAAAATCCTTTACCTGTGAATTCCTTTTTCTGAATGAGGTAGGTTTGGCAATGCTGTTGTTAAAGACGTTCTTACACTAAGTTTGAGAGACTCAAGAATTCCTTGAACTCAATAACAGTTTTGGATTTGATAGTCATATTTAAGCCATTCAGTAATACCAGCTTAGAACAAACACTGCAGCACACACCGAACATGGCATTAGAGAGTTTCCTGTCTTAAACCTATAGAAATTAACAGGTTGAAGTGTAGAGATTAAGGATTAATTCCCACCTGCTGTTGTAGAGATCCATCCAACTCTCTTCTACTGGAGCCTCTCACCAAATAGAGTCTAAAAAGAGAACCACAGACCTACTGTGATTCTTTTTTGTTGAGAACACCATTTGCCATTTTTGGGTCAAACTTTGGACCTACTTTGTTAAAAGCTGCCATATGTCCTGGGGGGAGCATGCATCACCTCTTCCTCGCATTCTGATCTATGTCTTGGCAACAATATTTGCCTGACAGTGCTTAAATGTAATAAATAAAACTAGAGAATATGCCATGATCCTTCATGTACCACAGATGGGAGTCTGCTGCTCTGTGCACACTTTCTTAGGCCAGACTTTTCAGCAATGCCGTCTCTGCACTGCCCTCTAAGCCAAATGCTGTGTCTCTACACCAGCAGCGAATCATTCAAACTCCCATAAGCCTGAGTATGTTTTCCTCCCATCTTCACTATTCCAGTTTTTGGTTTAACCTTTTCATTCAATATATTGTATATTCAACAAAAAACCAACCAACCAAACCCCAAAGCCACCTTCAGCAGTAGCAGAGTACTTATAAATGGGTCACCTATCTATTTAGATGCATGAAGAGATTGTCACAGTTCCTCAGTATGAAAACCACCTCTGAACACAGTTCCCTGCCTCTGTTGACCAAGGGCTTTGATGTACTTTTTGGTTCAGCCCCCTTCCAGACACTGCACAGCTCAGACTTGCTTCTTCTCAGGAAATGTGCCCCTTTGCTTCTTGTTGTGCTCAGTTTTTAAAGAGCACTGCGGATGCTTGTCTTTCTTCCATTTTTATGATGACATTAATTTTCACCTGCCTCACTGCAGGAATTACTGGGTCCGCTTAGCTCTGTGGAACAGGATGCCTGTTGTGATCATTGCCCCATGGTGAGTGGTCCAGAGGAGCTGATGCCATCTGTGGTGTGTCCCTGAGGGAGGAATTCTGGCCTTCAGAAGGTGGCACAGGCCCACTACCCCATGTTGGTGAGCCAAGCCTATAGACAGAAAACTTGATGTCAGCCCTGGCTCAGAAACTGAACAGCAGGAGATCCTGCAGGTAATCCCACAGGACAAACTCAAAGCTCCATTGCACAGGATACATAGGATAGATCATTGTATTTTGGCTGTAGGAAGTCCAGCAGACATTAGCATCATCGGTGCAGATGGAAAAGATGGGAAATGCAGCCCTTTTCATAGAATCATTCAGTTTGGGAAAGATCTTTGAGATCGTCAGTCCAACCACAAACCTAACACTGCAAACAGTCCCGAGGCAAGGTTAACTTACCTCCTGGCAGGGTACACAAACTTCAAGACACAATCCTTTAGTCAGCAAAAATGCACATTAACTGGAGAAGGTTCCAGCTGATTCTACAGGGGCCCCAACAACTTTTAACTCCAGGGACAGAAACCAATATGTGGAGCAGCTGCCTTTGCTCAGTAAGGTTAAAAATCAAGGTAGGCATTTCAGGTTCAGCTGTAGAAAGTAAAGGATTGGAATTGTAGAATAACATACTCCAGAGGTGCCAGAAGGAAAAGTTACTGCACCTACCTGATTCTCTTCACACTTCTGCTGACAGTCCTGGTCATGGACCTCTAATCACGTGGATAAATCCGCCAGTTTGACAGAGACAAATGATTTGAACTGTTTAACCTCCTCCCAGTGCATTTGCTTAAGACAATTTGGAGGCTAACTGATACAGAGTGGTAAACTGAATCATTCCAGAAAGAGCTTAACACTCATTAATGGGAGAGGTAATTATCCTTCTAAGTGCTGCTGCTGGATTTGAAATGCTGCATTTGTACACCAATTTTGTGGAAAAGGAGGGAGAGCTTCAACAGTACCTCTGCTAGAGTGTGGACACAGGGAGCACTATGAAAGTACTTGCACCTATGCTTATGTGAAAGGATGTGATCTATACTGATACAAAAAAACTCATAATGACAGCAAAAATTTGTGTAATGGAGTCTTTAAACTTAGGTTAATATTTCAATACAGGTGAAAGCAACTGGTTTTTCATTCATTTTTCCCTGTGATGGACAGAAGGCAAAAATAAATAAATATAAGGAAAAGGAACAGAAAGGAAAGAAAAAAATGGAAGATGAGTGGAAAAATAACACTGGTGATTTAAAATAATGCCAAAACTAGACTTAATTCATTCCTTCTCAAGAAGAGAGGTATCTCCAGTTCCCTTTAGCAGACATGGAGATTCCCTCTGTGTGCTCTGCCAAAACAAAGCTAAGCTTTAGTCAAGCATGAAACACTAGACAAAAATTCAGAGGAACTGGGTGAAATTTCAGGGAAGGAAAATCAACTTTTTGAGTTTTTTCCTGGGGGAGAAATTGTGTTCAGCAGAGTTCAAACTAACAGGACAAATTTGTGTTAGAAAAATAAATCATCAATTTTCAGTGCCACAGGGCGCTGTACATCACATTTTTCAGAAGTTCCAATATCAAACCAGATAAGAGAATTCAGCTAAAGTTGTTCAGCTTTCAAAGGCATGTACATGTTTAATAATAAAATTAAATCCCATTTTTCAGCTATACCATAATATACAGTTGGACTTTGATTCAGCTCAGCCTTTCCCACTGTAAATCCATTGACTTTTCACCAACTACCAGTAATGAACTGCCCATTTCAGGAAAGGTAGCTCATTAATGTAAGAGAAGGAATATCTTTATCACTGTAAAATAAATTAATAATGGGATTTGCTTGTTATTTGGATCATGACAGCAACTATAAAAATAAAAAAATATAGTCACTACAATGAAATAAATTAAGATAACAAGACTGAATCGCAATTTTAGTGCTTATTCAGGTGGACAAATTTCTACATTAAAAAGAGCATCAGGTGCACCAGAAGCTTGGGTACTCTTAAGAGGAGAGGTTAGACAAAGACTCTTATCAGTAGAGAAGCAATAAAAGAGAAAAGAGAGAGGCTTTCATTAAATCTGAAGCTAGCAGGTTTGATTTTGTCTTACTTCCGAAGTAGCACATCAGTTTCTGGCAGTAAATATAGGGGAGAAATACAAAGAGACAAACTCAAACTATTAATTTTGTAATATAGTGTTACACTTTCCTCCAGTTATGGGTAATTATTTGCCCTGTCTTACCCTTTTAAAGTAACTTAGGAGCAATTGCATGTGTCAGTAGAACAACAGAAAGGAAATTCACAGCACTTCGTCGCAGAACAAAGGGCTGAAAGGACCTTATAAAATTAGGACCCCGAGCTGGTGGTAAGAGGGGTAGCCAACAATCAGCATCCTGAGGGAGAGTAGAGGCAGGGAGTGCATTTTCCCTGCCATTGCTCTGATAAAGTACACATATTTGATTGCAGAGCTTTTCAGCAATGGAAGTTTTCCCCAAAGGAGTGTTGATGAGCTGTAAGACAAATATGCCTTAAAGACCAAGTAAATGCCACTCTGAGAGCATCTCATATGTGTCCAAGGGCACTGATGGGCAAAGACAAACCTCACAGATCTTGAGCATCCAAAGGATTAGATAAGGATTAAGACATTCTGTCCCTAGGGTGAATTTCTGTAGATTTTTCCTTTCCAGTCCTGATTTAGAACCCCCAGCACCTAGAGGAGGGCTGTCAGGAATTTTGAGGTTTTGTGTCAAAAGTGCCAGTTCACCTGAAGGGAGACTTCTGATAAGAGGGGTGATTTTTAAAGATTTATTGTCAGAAAACTATTTTGTAACTTTGGCTTATATAAAAATATTTCAACTTGACACTTCCTACAGGAATTGTTTTGTATCTGCTGTTCAAAGCAAAATTTGAAATATGAAACATTTTGAAAATCATTAAAATAAAAAAGTAATGTAAATAAAAGCACAATGCTTCAAAGTGAGAAAATTACACACAAATCATTGTTTTGTTTGGGTTTTTGTTTTTGTTTGTTTTGTTTTGTTTTTTGGTTTGGTTTGGTTTTGATTTTGATTTTGATTTTGGTGGTGGTTTTGGGGGGTTTTGTTTTTTGGGGTTTTATTGGTTTTGATTTGGGGTTTTTTTATTTGTTTCTTTTTTGTTTGCTTGTTTGTTTTGTTGGTTTGGGTTTTGGGGGTTTTGGGGAGTTTTGGGTTTTTTTGGTTTTTTTTGGTTTTCTTTTTGGTTGGTTGGTTGGTTTGGTTTGGGTTTTTTTCATTTTGTTTGGTTTTATTTGTTTGGGTTTTTTTGTTATGGAAGTTTCTGCTTTTCAGCTTATTTCAGGACACCAGACCTTAAGAAAAACTAAGGACCTCTTTATGGAACAGGGTTTGCAGAGCCAAAACCATGCCTGAGATCATGTCAGGTGCTGGGCAGGACAGATCATGCATTTCTTCCAACAGGTCATAACATGACAGAAATGTTTTCTGCTCCCTCTGTATTGCTATTACTGGGAAGGAAAAAAAAACAAAACCAAAAAAACCCCAAAACCAGGTCATGCACACACAACAGCAAAACTGTAATATAATAATATAATTAAAATATATCATTAAAAACCCAGAACACCGCATGCTCCAAAACTAGGGGTATATTGTTTTGTGTGGCAGGCAGAGCACTCACCAGCAAACAAGGAGAAAAGAGCACACATGTATGAATGCAAAATATTGTCAGCGTGGGCTTTAGTCACCATGGCAGTGAGACTGCCTGTGCCAGCAGCCTGGGCATGGGTGAAATCCTGCACTGTCTACCTACAAAATCAGTGCTACAGCCTGAAACTGTACTTTTAACCTTTATATAAACACAGCTTGTGAAAACCTGAAGCTCCTACTTCCTCCTCCCCCCTCCCCGAAGTAATTAATATAAATTGTATTTTAAAAGTTACAGTCAGGGAAAAAAAAAAGATGTTTTCCGTTTGTTGCTGTTTGAAAGCTACCTCAGTGCTACAGCTCTTGCTGCATGCATGGGAAATTCATGGTTTAGAAAATATGGAAAAGCCACAGGCAATGTCTGAGTTTGTAGTGAACTGTGAAGGTGAAAGAAGAGCACAAACGTCTGCATTCAATTTTGAATTTTTGTCCTGTAGTTCATACACAAATAGAGCCAAAGGGAGAGGTGAACAGGTTTGGTAGAGAAGCAAGAACATCTGGAGCAGAGTTTGGCTGCAAAGGAAACTCAAAATCCCTCAAATAAACCTTAGGCACATGTTTATAATGGTTCAAAGATGCACTGTCTGCAAATGAAAACTGGAAGTTGGGCTTCAGGCAAACACCTAAACTGGGCAGGAATAGCTGCACAGTCTGGGAGGTTATGAAATAATACACCGGTCACAGTAAACCAGAAAACTCTGAAACTTGTTAGCAAGAGAGAGAGAGAGGCTGTGTGACTGTCTCTAGTGCATCTCTGTCTTTGTGCAAATGGTGCTTATGCCTCTGGTCCCTGTGTGTTGAGAAAATGTGCCCCAGACATAACACTGTAAATCCAGGGCTTCTCTTGAGGCTGGGGGTGCCCCCTGATCCAAGACTTACAAACCTTGCTAAATTGTTTGTGGAAAAAGGGAAAAAAGAAAGGAAAAGAAAAAAGAAAAGGAAAAAATCCCTGAAACACCAACTTGCAAAAGACCCTGCAGCTTTCTTCTGCGCACCCCTGGATGTTTTTACAGCCTCTGACAGCCTGTTGTGACCCGTGAGGGGTTTTCCCTTCTGGAATTGGTGTGTCTGGAGTATCTGTACTGTCACCCCCGGGGGTTCCACTGACTCTACCCCAGCTCACAGAGACAGGCAGAAGCAGCTCAGGCTGCCTGAGGGAAACAAGGCACTGAAGAAAGAAATTAGGTCCCTCCCAGGGGAATGGCCATTTTTGGTGTTTCCCAGTATATAACAGCTAATTACTCACATTGTGCTGATATTGTCTTGGTAATGAATAACCTGTGCCACTCTGGGGGTTTATAATACTGTTCTCTTAAAATGTTTTGTCTCCATTTTTATCTTCATTTGGACAAAAACAGAGGGGATGCAGTGAAGATTTACAATAGCTGTGGTATCTGTTTAGTTTTGGCAAGAAAAATTTCAGAAGTCAAGCAGCCTGAGTTTGAGCTTTTTCATCTGTGCAATGGCAGAAGTGCAGGGCAGAGTAGAGGAAGGGTCCCTCCGGAGATGGATGCAGGAGGACAAGAAACATTAATGTATTTCTTGATCATCACACAAATAGACAAGTGAATTCTTCTGATACTTATCCTGTTTGGAATTGTATCATTTTTCAATAATACTTTTAAAAGTAGCAACCAAATTCAAATGTTTGGCTTTGCTGGGCAGAACTGTTACGATTTATTCCAAAGTATAAGGTTAAAGGCCTCGTTTGCAGAGAGAGTTTGGATAGCTCTTTTATCTGGCATTTGTATTAGCTGAAAGACTGGTTCAGATCAGCTTACTCCCTGAGCCATAAATTACTATGAATAATCACATCCCATAAGCAGCTGTCACATCATCTTAGCAGCAGTCAGGGGGTACAGCTAGAAATTTGTGAGTGTCCAAAGAGCAAAATGGAGTCTGGAGTAATATAAAAAGCCATCACCAAATACTTGTAAGTATAAGTTCACATCAGCCTTTAAAAATAAACAAAGAGCATCATACAGTGAACATACATTTATACTTAGAATTTCATTTTCTCTGCACTTCTGCCCCCTCAAACCATTGAATGGATTCTGATAGCCATGCTTCATTTCTTATGCTTCAAGCAAATATGCTGCAAAAATGCCACTTTCTCCTGATGCAGCTTTGTCTAAGCAGCACTGACATATTCCTGACAGTGTTAATTCTTATGATTCATTGATATGGAAGATTACAAATTAAGCAAATTTGCAAAGACCTGCCAGAGATGAAAAGCAATTTGAAGTGGAATAGGGTTCTAATGAGTATTGTCATCTGCTTTGTACATATCTTGATTTTATCTGAGTGCAGTTTTCTTCTACTCCTGGCACGCATTCATCCTACTTACTTCAAATTGTTAATTTGTCATCCTCTTCCATCTGGAGTAAACACGTAGGCACACACCACAGTCATCCTGAATGGAGACACAGGCTCCTGAGTGACTGAATTCAGGCTCCAGTTTGCAGAAATTTGCAGAGCAGGACTTTCAGGCATCTCAGCTGGCATAATTCAAGAGGGGTCTCCTCAGCAAAGGCTCAATGTCCATTTCATTAGGTGAACTCAGAAGCAGCATTTTCAGTAGACAGCTTGGAAGGCCCTAATTGTGTCTTTCAAACTGAAATAGAAAATCCTGCTCCAGATATCAGATTTTTGGTACTCCTGTATTTCCAGAAGGTCCATAGTGACCTGGTGGAAGACTAGGGCAACAAAGATACATTGAGGGGATTCACCTTTGGCTTGGGTTCACCTTGCACATCCCAATTCTGTTCCTTGTGTAAGGAAGGCTGGAGCTAAAGGGAAGGAGAGATCTGGGGGATGTTTCTAGTGGGGACCAGCACCGTGCGGGTGCAGGACTTGCTTTGGGCTCTCACCCACAGCCAGCAGCTGACATTTTGTAGCAGATCAGCCCCATCTCTACAGGTGACTCTGAAGCCAGCAAGCCGATTTCTGTGGCATTTCTGCAGGAGTGAGGATACTGCAGCAGCATATCCCAGCTGCCCACCCTGTCTGAGTAGCAGAAAAGCCTCTTTTCACGCCTGTCTCAGGGCACTGCTCTCCCAGTTAAAAATGCACATACTGGATCAAGGTGAATTTCATCATCACCTATTTCAGGAAGGAAGGAGATGATTTAGAGCCTCTAGGAGCTGCACTGCTGGACACCTTCTTCTTATTTCTTGAACCATTTTCAAAACAGCTGTTACATATTCCTCTTACATTTCATCATCTCAGAACATGCAATAGATAGATTCCAGAGTTCCTGAGGGGACAAAGATCATTATATAAAGATTGCTTAAAAAAAATATGGGAAAGAGAAAGAAAAACGAATGTTTTACATGCTAGTGAGGCAAATTTGTAGGAAGAAATAATGTTATTAGACCATGAGAAAACTAGGAAAAAACAAGAAAGCTTTCAGATTGTAAGAATGATCAGAGTTAACGGTGTGTCAGTGACATGGCTCACACACTGTGACTTTAGGCAGCTTTTTAACTGCAACTAAGCTCAAAAGGCAGAAGCAATTTTAACATACTATGAGCTAGACTGTAGAGAGACCTTTTCAACACACCTTTCTCT
This sequence comes from Dasyornis broadbenti, assembly GCA_013397935.1. Taxonomy (NCBI): domain Eukaryota; kingdom Metazoa; phylum Chordata; class Aves; order Passeriformes; family Dasyornithidae; genus Dasyornis; species Dasyornis broadbenti. The sequence goes on from VZRN01005540.1 coordinate 3,503,756, forward strand.
TGTCTTGATAAATTTATTAAATATTTCCAGATATTGCTTGCATTTCTGATAGCCTATTTCTCTTGTCCCCTCATAATTTTTCTATTTTCTTAGAATATATTGTTGTTTTACAGCATAAATTGTTCATGTTAATGAGTAAGTTGCAGGGTGTGTGGTCTATCTGAGACCCAAGCCAGCTTTTCTACTCTTGCTTGGCAGTTCCCATGGCAGCATCTGTTATCTCTCCCTTAGTCTAACATCTCTCTGATTTATCTCCACTTGCCTCTTCTATTATCTCCTCTTGCCACCAATTTCCTCTTTTCCAGCATCTGACAGGTTGACTAGCACCTTCACATAGCAACTATCACAGCTCCCCCAGCATCTTTCAGCCCTTGCTGACAGCTGAATAATATGGTATCTGTCCTGGTTCAGAGCTGTCGTTCACGCATAATAATTTTCAGAGAAAAATTTCTCTGATGCCCTTTGTTTCTTTTTCCTCTCTCACCCAATTCTACCTAGTCAGTTTACAGTTTCTCTGATATTTACTCCCCACCAATTCATTCTGACTTTGTAAGTGGAAGCAAGAATTTGAATAAGTTCCACCTGAATACTGAGCTGCGTATTTTGGGGGGTAACGGGGAGGTGTTCAAGTCTCACGACAGAAAATTATTATCTTGTCTGACTGACAGGTAATACTTAAGGGCCAATTTCTGCAGTGCAAACATTTGCATGTCCAGAAAGTAATTTGTATAAACATTTGACATCAATAGCTTGGAGTTTACTATGACTGAAAACATTCATGACAGTAAAACTAATTCAGCAAAATACTTGCAAAAAACCTCACTGTTATCTCTGTAGAAAAACCAGAAGCCTCACAATAGTCGGTATTTAAATATTAAATTATTTGAATAATTAAATTTTTTTCTTGAAGTCTTATTTGCTGCAAAAATTTCAACTTTCACTCGAAATAAAAATCTAATTTTTAAAGATGTTTTTATGAAAAAATTTTGAAAATGTGATCTATATCTTAGAGATAAAAACCATCCACACCAACCAAAAAATTAACAGAATGCAGTAATAGGTGTATATATATTTAAATCTCACATTTGTCTGAACCAGGCTTTTATCAGCTTGGTCCAATAAACTAGAATACTGAAGAAAATGTATTCAGACCAAAAGCATGTTTTTAATAATTCTTGGCTATTTTTTCAACTTGAAACTTGACAAACCTGTTTCCTTTTAAAAGGTCAGGTATAACCCCTCATGTTTTAAAATCGACACAAAGCGCAGCATTGTTACATGCTCAGCATGGCTCCCGGTGCTCACATGTACTCCTGCTTCTTGCAGTTCTGGAAGAAGGGGTGTCTGCTTTGCCTGTCCTTGCTTCTTGCCTGCAGTTCCCTCTGCTGCTGGCGGCCTTTGTGGAAGCTGTTTGCTGGAAATCTATTGCCCTGTATAAAACTATGCGGAGCTGCGTGTTTTCCTGAGAAAACAGGATCAGTAACCACTTCAGGAGATTAAAACTAAGCCTGTGCCCAGGGAACTCACTGCTTCCATGTGCCAGTGCCAGTTCTCTACCCATCCCTATCACCCATGTGAAGGACACCCAGGAAACAGCAACTTATGTTATCTTGGAGAAACACATCGCTGTCATGCTGGATTACACAGAATTGCAGACCAGCTGAGATCTTTTGAGGACAGACAGCACCCTCAAAGAGCATCTCTTCTGCTCCCCTGCTCAGGGCAGGGACGGAGAGAGCAGGTTGTTCCAGGCGTGTTCAGCAAGGCTGAAGGCAGAAAAAGCAGAAGAAAAATGTTAGAAGAAGGGTTCGGGCATTGCACAGAGTGTGAGCTCCAGTGAGCTCATGTTCTCATGAAAATTTTCGTTTTAACAAATACATTGTATTTATGATGAAAAAATTATTAAGTAAAAAGTTCTAACAGCATGTACTCTTGTTCTACAACTATGCAGTACTTTTCTTTTATTCTTCAGGACAGTTTTCTTCTTGTTCTCCTTTTCTTAAACAAAGAAGAATAACATCCATAACCCTGTAAAGAAATTGACTTTAAATCCTATTCTTCTGCATATTAGTGTTGTAAGGGCTAGCCATAAATCAATCTGCCACTGCATTTTTTCTTTTCAGTGAAGTGGTAAAAAGTGGAGTGCTCTGTAGCTAGAAATGTAACTGTGTAGACCTAAATATCATATCCATAGCCATCCTAGGAATACTTATCTCAAGATGTGTCTCTGTGTCCTTCAGAGCAGTAACTGCAGCAACTGTAGAATAGGACAGGGGGAGCTTAAATGTGATGACTCATTTATTCCCAGTGCATGTAATGCACTTCAGAAAAACCATAGTAGTCATAACATAAGGGACACTGTCATGTATTGGAGAACCTTTAAAGCCATTAAAATAAAATACAAACCATTAAAGCTGTTCAGGTATTTTTTTAACTTCCTGTTTAAGGCACAGACACTGAGGTTTGCAGTTGTTATTCTGTCCGATGTCTGGCAAAGGGCTGTGCTTCCATGCTGCCTCTTCTGTAGGAATAAGGAAAATCAACACAGGCTGAGCAAGCATGTTTTTGTGATGCTATGATTTATCATATTTATACTAGGTAATTCAATTAGGATGTTAAACACCTTCTACAAGTGAACTAGTAGCACAGTCTCCCTCTTGCAGCAAAAGGGCTTTTATTTGATACCAAAAATATGAACAGCTTAACATTTCAGGGTAGAGCTGAAGATCAGGAGGTGTTTGGTGAAGGAGGACCAACCCGTGCCCAGTGCAGGATGACAGGGCCAGCCCCAAAGAGAAGGCAGAGCTGACGCAGAGAAGGAGCAAAAGAGGAGCTGGCTGGACAGCCTGGCACTGGCACTGCAGCTGCTACACAGAGCTTGCGAATAAAATGCTTTTATTTTGCAGCCAGTTAAGGAACTGGATGTAATTTTTACAGGTAAGCTGTAAAAATCCTATACACAGGAGTGTCTTTTCCCACAGAACAATACAGTTTATAAATTACTCCAGAGCTACAGATAAAAAGAATGTGAGCTATGCAAGGTGCACCATCCATAGTGTGTTTCTGAAAGACAAGCAGTAAAGCTAGAGACAAAGGATCAGATGGAGGCCCAATAAAGTGATTTGTTCTTACAAACTGTCTGAAGGAAATCAAGATTGTAAATCAGAGTCCTTTAGGATGAATACCTTTTCATTTCCATCTGCTGAAAAATGATGGCTTTTGCTTATGTAGTACTGCCCGAGCTTATTGTGAAGACAAGAGGCTTTCAAAGGCTGCTGGACTCCTTTGGCACATCACTTCTTTAAATCTCTTACAATCACAATGAAAACTGTCACACAGCATAGAAAAAAATTCCCTGCATCAGGTATTATTCTTCACTGGAAAGCTATACTGTAGTTTAAATTAGTTAGGTGCTTCTGACCCCCTATTTAAAACGTGTTTGCACTGACATCCTGAGAAAAGAGTTTCGTTATTTAATTGCACTGTCAGTGCCAATGCTTTCAGCTAAACCCATTTGGAGTTAGACCTTTTAATAGAAAGTGACAATTTAAATTGCTGCGATAGCAGCATAAATGGTGCTTAAAGTCATTATTAACCTGATGCTGCAGTTGGCTCCAGACCAGTTTATTAAAGCAAAAGAAAGGTGGAGGGAGGAGGGGAAGAGGAAATTAAGTGATGAATTATTAATTCCTTTGGTATTCGCTGTAACAACAGTAGCTGTGGTGAATGAATTTGTCTGTGTGATGGAGACAATGTATAATCCCATCCTCGCTTTGCCTTAACCAATATCCCTCGGGGAGGAATCGGTGGCTCGGGTTTGAGCTTGCCTTCCCATGGGACGGTGTTCTGGTCTCGTCGACCACTGCCATGGCTCATAAGATGGGCATTTAGGGTTTTGACCCGCTCCGGGGCTTTGGCAGGACTCCAGTTACACTGAGTCTGAGCAAGAGGTTTGGGGCCGGGTCCCCTCCCCTGGCTGCCAGGGCAGATGCTCCAGTTTGACCTCCCGCGGTCAGGCACTGATGCCGGGAGGGGCCGCGGGGTTCGCTCTGCGGGGAGGTCCCTCGGGGCTCTGCTACCCCTGGGGAGCAGCTTTGCTGGCAGGGTGCCCCAGGCACAGCGGGCCGAGCAGGGAGCCTTGCGGGCTGGTGCCGCCCGCCCCCGGCCTTATCCGGCACCGCCACCTGCCGACCGCCGCCCTCAGCCGGGCAGCGAGCGAGGGCAGAGCCGCGGGGCGAGGAGGCTTTGGCCATGGAGCAGCTCAGTACTGCCGCAGACGACGGTGTCTCTGCGAGAGGTGCAGCAGGCAGCCTTTCCAGCTCTACCGGAACCATTCCCGCCTCTCGCCCCTCCTGCCTCTTGCTGGGTCCAAAGAGGAGCACCAGCCGTCCGGAGCACCACAAGCTTTCTAAGCACACATCAGCTGGGAAAGCTGCCCAGCCTTGCTCTCGTTTGCAGACATCCCACACCACCTCTCCCCAAAGCTCTCCAGGTGTCGGTTTGGTGCTCAAACCCACTCTGTGCTGCGGGAGCATCACATGCTAATGGAGCCTCCTCTGTGGTGACGGAGGAGGAAAAGCTGTGCACTCCTGAACTGACCATCATTTGGTCGGTCAGCAGAACTTAACTTGATCTTGGCCAGGCCAACCAAAAACCAAAAGGAAACCCTGTGATTTCTGCCCCTTGAACTTGGCAGCCTCAAGAGGGAATAGGACTCCTAGAGGTTCCTAATGCTGCTCCCACTAATAGGATCGCTGATTTAAGATCCACAAGCCTCTTAGTGCTAATGAGCTAAGCACTGGCAGCTCTGATGAGGCTTTGGATGCAAGAATTTACTCCCCCGTGTAATGGGGAAGAAAAACACACCTGCTCAACCAGGGCTCCGTGGTGTCACCAGCACTGCTAGAGTGATCTTGTACCCCAGGAGAGAGACCCCGGGCATCTAAAGCATACAAAAGCCACCAAGGTGACTAAAGGATGGACATGGTGCCCTCAGCATTGATCCCCTTCTTTAGAGGTGCTCTTCTATTGATCCAGCCTCCTGATTATTATAGGCAGAGCCATCAGGACTAGTTGCATGTTACCTGCCTTTCGCGTTACAGCTCGTTGTATGCTCTTCCAAAAATTACAAATAAATAAATAGGAAGAGGAAAAGATGTTATTTTTAGACATTTGGAATTAAACTGTAAGAGCTGCTCTGTAAACTGCAATCACTTTCAAGTTTCAGAGTCAAGATCACGTTAACTTAGTTTTCTTTTAAGAGCTGTGTCATACTGAGGAGACATCACTTGCCAAACATTTTTGTCTTTCAAGCACTGGTGTATTTCACAGATGGATGCATGTTCTGAGGCACATCACTTCTCCCACTTGTATTTATTTGAATGCAGATGGTAAATCAAGTCCTTCCCCTCCGTAAGAAGCCGGGGATGGTCTTGCAAGTACAGGGATTTCTCTTTTGCTGTGATAGGTTTTCTACATCAGGAAATGCAAGGCAGCTGGTGCTTGGCTGCTGGTGCACCTTTCCCAGCCTCCTTGTCTCCCTACTGCAAGATGGAAATCTGTCTTTATCCAGTCATTTCTGTAACTGACCTCCTGAAAGTGGCCAGGCTGGTACTTGGGTTTTATTTCATTGTCCTCAGCTCATTTCAAAAACTCCCAATGAAGAAAAGGAATATCAAGGAAGAAAAGGAGTTGTTGCTCAGCCACTCTTGCCAGCCCAGCAGCCATCTCTCCCTCCAACCAGAGCCAGAGGAGGAGAGGGAGTTGGTTCCATCCCTGTTGTCAGGAGGCCCCGTGACCCAGCACAAGTTGGGACTCCCAGGAAAGCAGCCAAAGCAGGATCCTGCTTGCGAGCCTTCCCAGAGCAGGCACTTAATACCCAAGTTTTGGGGAAGGTTTTGGTCTGCATTTGCAGGTAAGAGCTACCTGGCCTCAGTGACATGGCTCCATCATCCCCCTGGCCTCATGTAGGAGCCAGTCCTGCACTCTCGCTGGGATTCTGTTTAGGCTTGCACAGAAATCCTGGCATAGGACATGTGCAGCACAGGCTATTTCTCTTTCTGCAGCAGCCAGCTTCTTCGGATCCTTCCCAGGCTTTGTACTTGCACATATGAAGCATCTGAATTTGTGGGTGACAGCCCTGAGTGCCGAGGTTGCTCTAAAAACAGGAGGGACAGGGCTCCTCTTGCTCTGCAGTGACCATGAGAAGGTACTGCCACCCTGGCTTGCTGGGGTTTTTTTGCAAGGTGTTAGTTTACTGCTCGAAGATCTTTTGCATGGCAGTATAGGGCTGTGGGGTGTTTCCTCCTGCATCCATGTTAGGGTTATTGTGACACTGGTCAACTGCCCAGTGCACTGACAGCTTTGGGTACTGCTGCAAAGGAGCTCAGTGAGTCCAGACAAGTGTTGGCGTTGCTCTGACTACCCACAGAGAATTCACATTGCTCCATGCCAGACATGCCAGAAACTGTTCAGCAAAAGTGCTGCATTAAAAGCCTAAGAAGTAAGGAAACTAAAGTGCTCTCTCAGTAGGGCCATGACAGATAGGCAAAATGGTATTAATGATACCATAATTACATTTAAAAATAGAGTAAATATATGAAGTATATATTACTTTTTCCTTAACTCAAAGAAATTTCAAGCACTTCTTTATTCTTACCATTTTCTGCCTCTACCAGTCATTTGACTGGCTGTAACATCCCAGCTTCTGTACCTGTGAGTGCTTGTTAATTATGATTCATCCTTTCAAATGGATACAATCCTGGCATTCTTTGTTTTCCTGGGCTGTGTCAAACAAAATATGTCCCCATTTTCTTAGAGCTAACTTTACAGTATTGGACTTAACAAAAACTTTCTCTCATGCCAGTGCAAGAGACAAAGCAAGTCTGAGTTATGTCCTTCTTTTGTATGTCATGAAGTGTCTTTTCATCTGTACTTGTTTCAAAGGACTCTGGGCACACCATCCTGCACAGATTCCCCTCAGGACCTGTGTAGCACCTGGCAATCCCAAGGCAATCAGTCACAGGTAGCTTTTGTGCCTGGATATAAGCAACTGAACTCAGGACTTTTGGACCCTGTCTGACACTGTGCTCATAGGTTGTCCTTTAAGCTTCTAGCCAACCTGCTAGATTTTACTTTAAAAATCTCAAAATGAACACTTTGTGTGGCTTTCTTTCCTGCCCTATTTCCTATGGCTGGAACATCTCTGGTCCCTGTTGAAATGCTCTTGCTGGAGGAGTCTATTCAAAGCTGGGGCATGTGTGCTTGAACTTCAATATAGGATGTGTTTGTTGTGTTGAACTCTTTTCACATTCCCTTCTTTACTTGGTCCTAACAGCTGTAATTATTTGTCCCAATCTTGCCTGGATTTGTGCTGAGATGACCCTCAAATTTTTGTCTTCAACAGAATGGTAACATTTTTCCCAGATTTGTGGATTCCCAGTAAATATTACAAAAATCTGTGTGCTACATGGCCTCTGAACCACCTGGGCTTGTACGTGTTCTTCGCCTATAGCATTCTTGATTGCCACAGGTTTGGAAAAAACTATCCCTAGCCTTATTTGATACTTATGTTATTTTTAGAAAAGAAAAAAGTATCAAAAGGCTTGCCTTTTCTGCATCAGCACTTCAAGGAAACCAAATCAATCAACCCCCTCTTCAAACTTCTCAAAAACTGAATGAAAGGTTTTGTGTGTCTCAACAACTACGTCTTTGCTCTGACCCCTCTACTAACCTCCTTATTCATTTCAGTCAGCCCCTCTTTGGTCAGTTTTCTGTCTGTCATAATTGTTACTGTACTAACTGTATTTCCTATTAATGATATATTATTTAATTACTACCTTTAACAAGCTAGGGAACTGAGGGGAGCTGTTAGCCAGCTGCTTATTTTCCTAATTAGTGACACAGCCTTTTGGCTTGCAAATAAGGCTGACAGAGAACTCTCAGGTTGACATCCAGGTTCTGAGTGCCTTTGCTAGTGACAGGGGAAATCACCCATATGGGGAAATCACTCCTTCAGCAGAGCAGTGAGGCTTCCACAGCTAAGGAAATGCAAGAGGAAGAGGGGGAGATCCCAGAATAGGGGACATATGCTAGTCTGCATGAGCCTAGAGCTGGTAACTGCTCCTGGCCCTCCCTCTCAGTAGCCAGGAATGGGTGCATTTCTTCTCCAGTGCCCTGAATGTGTCTGGTACTCAATACACATTTTCATGACGGTGGTTGAGGAACATCAGGTAGATGGATAAAACAAAAAAACAAACCAAATCAAAGGGAGATTGCTGCCTACACAGTGTGACAGATTTGTACTGTGAAGAGTTGCCCAATGCCAGTGGAGCTGCGCGATGAACTGAGATGAGAAGTCAGCATTTGCTAAAGGTATCAGTGAGAGTAAATGAACTGGTATAAATGTCCTGAGGGCATCTGAGCCAGCAGACACGCCACCTCCTCCCTGGGAAGGCAGGTGCAGATAGTGGGCAGTGACACCCAGCAGCACCTCTGCCATTCGTGGGACCAGAGGGTTGGCGCTGGGCGATGCGCCCGGACTGGCCTGTGCCGGACTGATCATTGCCAAAGGAGGAGCTCAGCTACATGAACTGGGCTGAAGCATTCGGAGAGCAGACGGGAGAACAGCCACAAGCCCTCTGCATCCCCAGCCAGCCTGCCCTGCACACGGAGCAGCGGGTGGAGAAGCTGGGCAGGGCAGTGAGGACAGGCATTCGTCCCTGCCTGAGCTGCACTGTGCTCACCCATCCCAGTGGGAACGGAGGAGCAGAGCTCCTACCGGGGCTCATCAAAAGAAGAGGCATTGGAAAACATTTATTCAGTCCCAACCACAGTGGTGCTCCTCATTTGTTTCATGGTCTGGTGAGGCATTTTGGGGCAGTGTAATGGCACTTAGTAGGTAACCACCTTGCTGAAAAACACGAAGGCATTATCAGAAGTTCAACAGACATGAATTCTTTAATATAAAACCAGGCATTAAAATGGATTTCGAAGACCTGCCATCCCTTTCACTTTTGCAGACTTCCAGGTAAAGGAGCATTTCACAGCAGGGACTGAATCGCCCCTACCCTGGTACTACACAGAACAAGCAGAAGAGCAGGGAGCAGTAGGGAAGTTACAGTGCAGTAGAGCTGCAGATGACCGTGTCCCTCAGAACAAGGCTCCATCTCAGAACTGGCATCAAATAGACTAAACGTTTATTAAAAGGAAAATATTTTGAATTTTATTTTTTCACGTTATTATCAAGTACACAATTACAATAATGTCACACATCCCTATATGGTTCTATGTATTTTGTTTTTTTCTTTTGTCTTTTTTACAAAGTGTACAGAGGGAAGGACGTATACAATATTTAACAGGGTATTTTCTACAGAACAATAATTTATATTATGTCCTTGTAAAAATCTGTACCTTTTTTAAACATTAAACTGAAACATCCATTTTATAGCATTTGCTAAGCAAATTATTTAAGAATTAAAACTAACCTGTAACTAATGTCAGTACATTAACAATAACTATAATTTCATTTTCTCTTTATACAGACAAATACATTTTACAAAATCCACTTGACCAAACCCTTAATTATTAAAAAAAAAAGTTTCAACATTGTGCTTTAAAAAAAAAAAAAAAAAAAAGTGTGTATGATTCCAGGCTACGTAAGAGAAAGAAAATGCATAAAATTGTGTTCTTTGTCTTTCAGCTTATTTAAAAAAATAAAGTTCAAAATGGCTAAAATCCCCAGCACTACTATGGGAATTTATGCAGATTTTGTACAATTTCCAGGTTTCCAGTTAGAAAACGTTTGAACACGAGAGGAAAAAAAAAGTAGTCACAGGCAGGTACTTTGCAAGAAGCGAGTGGGAAATCTCTGCTGGATTTTACTGCATCTGGTTTGGCATCAGTAGGCAACGGAGACTACAGCCATGTAGGAATCCATGGCTTCAGCGGGGATTTCAAGGAAGGCACAATGCAGCACAGCCAGGTATTACACACTAAAGGGGCATGGCCTGCTAGTAGCAATATTACACAAGAGCGCACTGGGCAAGGCTGGGGGCACTGCAAGCAAGCAAAGAAAGGAAAAACCATCCTACAACACAGGCAGTAACATGGCATTGGACTCTCCTGAACTGCACACTGTAGACAACAATTTCAGCTTACAGGGAGACAGGAGGGATGAGCAGAAGGGGCAGGGCTTGGTAACAAGACAAAATACAACAGGCCTAGAAGATGCACATCCAAAAAGGAAACCTTTGTCCCTCTATGACCCCAGACTTGAAACCATCACTAAAATTCCTGTTTGATTTCAACTGGAAATTCACCTGCCTAGAAACATGAATTAACACTGGCCCAGGCTCTGAAGCCTTTCCATTAGTGAATTGTTGGTTACACATCTATCCTAATCTGGCAGGCAGCCAGGACTGAATTCTGCAATCCATCATCAAACAGTGGCTGGGGTGGGAATTTGAGCAAGGGGAGCTGGGCCAGGTCCTAAAATCTGGCCTGTAATTAAAGAGGTTTGGGTTTTTTGCTCCACAGTTGTTGTTAAAGTACATGACTTTGTGCTTGGTGCATTTATGCAGCAATTAGCAAATAACATGGCGCTATTTTATAATAGTCTTCAGGTGGCAAAATTGCATCTAATAATTGTAATATTCTCTCAGCTGTTTATAAACAGATTAAAAGAACTGGGTTAATTCTGGATACTGTACTAATTAATAAACAGCAGCTGAACACAGCTACTAATGGCTCAGGAAAAACACTCAGTTTAGTAACAGAACTGCATCTATCGTAAGTTACTTTTCTTATTAAGGAAACCTATGTTACAATATCTCTACTCCTTATGAACTCATCTGCTCCGCTCCATTCCCTTCTTAAGCTCTCACTGTAAATATCTGGTTTCCAAAATCGAGGCACCTCTTGGTCTTAAATTTTAATCTAAAACAAGTAACAACAAAAATGTGACTTGAACCACAAACTGCTCTTTCAAAGCAATACCAACATACATAAAAGCATAAAGTTTGAGGTACGTTTACCAGCACATACAGACAGTTGTGACCTATTGTTAACTCTGCCAATGGAACAAGAGTATTTTACGTTTCCAACATTAAGACAGGAATAAAGCTGAAAAAACCCAACTCTTTTGTAACACACAAAACCTTTCAAAGACAAAGAAGCACAGAACAATAAATGTAATATTTGCGCATACTTTTAAATTTGCCCACGAAAGATAAAAACCGCCCCAAACCATTTTTAAAGTATTTTTCTCTCTGAAACCAGAATGAAAACACAAAGTGAGACTTGCAACTTCTCAACTGGAAAATAGTTAACCTGCCATGAAGTTTGTATAGTTAAAACAAGACAATCAGGTGGGCCCTAGTGACTTTACTGTCAACATGACAATTCCCCATTTTATACACACCTCTGACAATTTATCAAGAGAAATTTCATATTTTTCAAATTCACGACAAAACTGCATTAACATGGACACTGTGAGTATCAACGAGGTCAGTAAGATAAATATACTTAAATGAACTATTACGGTTGAAAAATTCAGTAAGAGACAGGATTTACTTTATTAAATGCAACTTTATTGTTGCCATCTTTTCTTCATTTATTAAACAAACTGAATAGAATTCAGAACACGCTATTGAACAAAAGGTATAAAAGTCAACTAGAAGCAATAATCCTATTTTTATACAGCAACAAATCAAATGCACAGTATTTTTTTTTGTTGGTTTTTTTTTTTTGTGTGTGTATGTGATCGCAGGTGATTGGCTTTAAAATAAGCTAACTGCCCAAAAGGCAAATTTCCTTTATAATTCCAGCCATAAGTCTGTGAAAGAGACTTTAAGGCAGCCCAACATCTTTATGATGTCGCATAATGTGCTGGTTCTTCTCTGAAGGCCTTCGGAAACCTTTCTTGCAGTACTCACACCGGTGAGGGTAGTCTTTTGTGTGAATGGAAATCACGTGCCGTTTGAAGCCTGAGGCGTCTGTAGTGCTATACTCACAGTACTCACACTGATAAACTTTCCTGCCACTGTGTGTTTTCATGTGTTTTTTCAGCTCGTTTTGTTGCCTAAAGCCCTTTCTACATCTCTTGCACCTGAATGGAAGATCCTTTGTGTGAACTGAGAGTATGTGGCGACTCAAAATGAACGGATCTGCAATTTTAAAGTCACAATGTCTGCATTGGTGCAATTTTTTACCCTTGTGAGCTGCCACGTGTTTTTTCAGTTCCGAAGGCCTGTGAAAGCCTTTATCACACATATCACACTTATGAGGATAGTCTTTTGTGTGGACTGAAATTATGTGTCGTTTCAGATCACTTGAGTTTGAGCTCTTATGGTCACAATGCAAACACTGATGTGTTTTACTTTCTTGATGCATAAGCGTATGCTGCTGTAGCTCTTTGGTATCTGAAAAAGTCTGGAAACAAATATCGCACTTCAAAGGCGTTTCCTTACTGTGTTTAGTCTTTACGTGGGTTTTCAAGTTGGAAGAGTCAGCAGATCGGTATTCACAATATTGGCACTGGTAGGGCTTCTCACCAGTGTGGATCCGCATGTGCTTCTTGAGCTCCGACGGGTGGCGAAACCCTTTGCCACACTCCACGCAAATGTGAGGAAAGTTCTTGCTGTGGACAGCCAAAAGGTGGTGACTCAGTAACCCTTGTTCTGCTGTCTCATAATCGCAGAATTTGCACTTGTGCATTTTATTAACTCCTTTGTCCCTGTGCACCATCTTGTGAGTAAATAAAGTTCCTGCATGAGAGAAGGTCTTCCCACACTCATCGCATTCAATAAGCTTTTCTGTTTTGTTGGTCAGCTTATGACTCTCCAAGTGGTTATGTAAACTTATTTTTTTATTCGTAGTGTAATCACAGTCTGTGCATCTGTATTTCTTCTTAGTAAGAAGGTGCTCCGGGTGGTTTTTCATGTGCCTTTTCAAGAAACCTCTAGATTTAAATTTCTTTCCACAAATCATGCAGGGGTAGACTGTCAATGGATGACCATCGGGGCCAATGATTATTGCTGAAAAACAACAAAAAAACCCTTTATCAATATTATACAACAATACTACACTTCAATAAATGTCAGATGTTAACAAAATGATAAGTTGTTGAGTAAGACAGATATGTACACTTTACTATACATACAATAAACCAGATTGTTACTGAGTTAGGCAGAAAAAACTGACAGAATTACTACTTTCACTCCTTTTTATTACTAAGAGAAAGGAAACACTGTTTTTTGATGGAGACAACCAAAACTGTTCTTCACCTCAAATAATTCTATTTTGAAGAACTGGCTCTGTTCACACATTAAATACATGCAGAAACCAATGGCTGGTGCGAAGAACAGGAGCCAACTTGTTAAACTGAGTATCATCTAGTAAGCTGATCTCTTGACTCTCCACAAATCTGTAGATAAAGTTTAATCTGGCAGTTTATCACCTACCACTGACTACAATCCAGGTGCCCCCAACCTAACACCTCCTTCTTACACCATCTGTCACAGCTACAATCTGAAGACGTACCAAGCAGGAATCAGTAAGAATATGTTTCACATACAGAAACCTCAAAGCTTTGGAAATTATTTGCACTCATCCATCAGTCTGATTTGTTTACCCTGAATTTGCCTAGGGAAGTTTAAAAAAGCTGTCTTTTCCAAAAATGTTTTATAAGGAGAACTGACGAGCTGGAAATAGAAAAAGCCGACTTTAATTTGCAGAGTTTACTAAGGGCTAAATAAAAGAGAACTCCTACAGTTAAGTCAGAATTTGAAAAGAAACTTCTAGTATTATTTAAGGCAAGGCTACTAAAGGAAACAGTTGTGTGCTTTTTCAACTTCATCACATAAAATAAATATTCTGGCCATAACAGCAGAAACCAAGTAATGCCATAAAGCACTTCCATTCTTAGAGATGAAACGAAAAAGATAGGCATGAACATCACAGCAATTTATTTCACCATTAAAACAGAAAAGGGTATAGAAGTTATGCTACTGAACATTAATGTACAATGTTCCGACTTTCCAGTTACCTACTGAGCTGATATAATGAAATGCATTGTTCTACATATTTTCAATAAAGACAAGATAAAGGGGTTTTTAAAAGGCACTATTACTGAACACCGTTTATCTAACATCACCTTTAAAAATGTTACATTAAACATTAAAACTGGTGTGGCAAGTTTTAGGTTTTTAACCTTTTGCTATGATACTGATTTTTCCCTATGTCAGGCATGGTTTCCTTTAAAATACCTGCCACAATCCAAATCACCCATGTATTTAAAATTAGTAAAATAAAATATGCACTCATTTATAAAGCAGAAGTGTTGTCAACCAAGTAATTCCCCAAATCCCTCTTTTTATAAGATACTCCACATGCATCTGTTTATGGGCAAGTGCCTGGAAGAACCAGAGTAGAGCCAGGCACCACATACCTGTCTGATACTGTCTGGACTCGGGTCTCCTCTTCTTCTTTGGTTTTTGCTTGGCCAGTCTCCCAAGTCCAGATGACTCATCTATGTGCAAAAGAGCACTTGCAGTGCCATTCCGACTTTCGATGCCATCGTTATTATTACCTACCAGGGTAAGTTAAACAGTTACCTACCAATACTGCAGGTAATTTGAGCACAAATTCTACATGGTAGCAACAGAAATTATAAACTTTTATCTGGACATTTAATCAAACTGTAATCATGTACACTATAAGGTGCAAAATGTCTCACTATGTAACTTCGGAATTATGTTTGGTAGTATGGGCATTAGTTTTGTTAACTTTATATTACAGGAGTACACAATGTACAGGAATTAATAGCTTTCCATTACAAAGAGAATTCTCCTTCAAATGCAGCAATTTTTGCATCTGGTTGCTAATTATACCTGAAATGTTTAACATTAGTAAATAATATCACATCACAGTATTTACTGTGCCTGATTTTCTTCTCAGTCCTGAAATACATTTGTGTGTGAGCTCTTACTTATTACTGTGAATGTCTGAATTCACCTGACTGAAGTTTGTCACACACCAAGTTTCTGAACTGGAGCTGTGATCAAAGAATCATTCTGAACAGCCCATAAAGTGGTACACAAAGTACACTACTTACTATTTATGCACCTGATGCTTTAGCACTTACAAATTCTTTCTACTGGGAACAAAGAGAATGCTCAGTGTTGTGTAACAGAAAGAAGGAAACAGTCTCTGCCTCACAGAGCTTTGTGTGTAATACACAAACGATATCCACTGTATGTAAAACAAACATGAAATTTATAAATACATTTGAGAAGGTATTTATTGGCAATCAGTTTAACACTAGTGATTTAAGGGCATAAGTGAACTTTGATAATAAACTTTGTGGTCAAGTATTTACTTGAATCAATAAAAGCCAGCATTTCCTAGTGAAAGCAAAGCACGCAAATAAGACAGAAGACTCAAGTAGAAGACGGTGCAAGATGCTCAACAGCTGCTCCTTTGTAGAGTGCTGAGAATTAATATTCATGATTAATGTAAGAAGACTGAAAGCCAGGTGCAGGAATGTGCAGAGCCTGAAGCTTCTCATCTATATGCTAGCACAAGTGTTCCTCCGCCATTTTCAGGCCTTCATGCTTAATTTCTCCCTGTCCCCACCATCTCTTACCCTGCATGCTAGATTGCTGTCTGCTGACAGTACAACCACTCCACTGTTTCCCACATTCTTAAATTCTTTCAATTCCATCTCACTGTTTTTAATACATTCAGCTCAATTTTCTCCCCCTTCTTCAAAATCACTGAATGTTTAGTATGCAACTTGTTTGGGTGGGACTCAGTGATCTTGAGGGCCTCTTCCAACCCGGTGATTCTGTGTTCTGTGTGTGTTCTGTGTTTCAAGTTCACTCAATTCCATTTTAAATTCCCACTCAGACTGGCTTATGCCATTTCCTTCTCACTTAAACTGTGCTCCCCAGTATATGGCCTAAGATAAGGCTTTGCGTGCACTGCCATCCATCCCATAAGTAACTTTTAAACACACACTGCTTCCTGAAATCTTGCCCTTCTTGATTTATGTCCAGGATTCCAACCCTGATTGTAATCCCAGCACAATTGTCTGCTGGCACCATCAACACAATTCACATCATGCACACATATAAGTTTTGTCCTCTACTCCACTATTTCTTTTGTTTTGATTAGAAGGACAAAGGAGCAATACAGAAACATTTTTTCAGATGAAATTCTGCTCTTAAGCTTACAAAAGTTTTGGAAACCAGTTTATGCACCAGTTGGTGTGCAGATACCAACGATCAAGAAAAATGGTTCTGCATGCTGGAAATACTCTCAAGGTTCTGCTACAATTTTAATATGTCTCCTTCCAACCTCTTTTTGTTAATCAATTAATTATTGCCATTACTGAAATCACATATTTATATGATCCTTCTAGAAACCACTTAAATCAAGCTAGAGCTCAGTGTTGCTTTACACTGCTACACTGAATCTTATGTTTCCATTTGACTTTTTTTTGCCACTCCCCCCCACCCCAAATAAAAATATCCAGTTCTACTCCCAAGGCAGCTCTCACTGTGTCCTAAAACTGTAAGGTACTTGAGATGCAGTTTTTTAGCTGGAAGCTCCTGTATTTCCCCTTTCACATAATGAAAATAGGAAGGAAAACACCTGCTAAATAGGAGCAAGAAGTAGCCTGCCTTACAGCTTCTCTCTTCCTTTCTTTTTAAGGCTTTTTATGCTAAAAAACCATTCTTAAACTAAAACTCTAAAAACAAACACAAAAGCACAAATACTCTACGCTACCCTCTGAAAACCAATCCCCGACACAGTATCACCAGGAAGAATTCTTTGGAGTATTACTTACCATAAGCTGCTGCCCAAGCTATGGGCATGAAAGTTTTAATTTCGGTGTCATCAATTTGCTGTTCATGGGCTGCTGCAGCATCCTCCTCTCCTACAATCACTTCCATATAAACCTCATCAGCTATTTCTGCAACATCTAAGAGAACAAGAAGTAAAAAAAAAAATTACAAGAACACTGCACTGCTGGAAGTGAAAATCCCTGTTCCCAAAGGAAAGCCACCTACTTACTTAAGTCTTCGTCTTCATGCTGGGAATCATTTACAGTCATGTAAACCATTTTCTCCCTTGGAATACGAATACTGCTATTTTGATCGAGCAATCCAACTGCATGGTCATTCTCTGGCTCACTCTCCACAATGTCTACGGTGCCCCCTAATTAGGAAGACCAGAGCAAAATACTTTAAATACACTTGACCAGACACTATGCTAAACCACAAAAAAATCGGAAGTTTGTCACTCTTTAATATCAGACTCACAGGTCTTTACAGACCACTTGAGAGAAACCACAGTCTCATGCAGTATTTCAAGTGTCAGGTTGGAGTATTCTCAAACAAATGTATTTTACCTAAATCGTCTTCTCCAGGATCTGCTTTGAATATATAGACCTTGATGACTTCTGGACAAATGCCATCCACTTTACAAGAGCCACTTTCTGACTCTGCTTCCATGGTAATTTCAGCAGAACCTTCGTGTTCTATCTTACCAGCATCATCCACTACAAAAACAAGTTATTAAAATTACCCAGTCATATGCAGACAGACATATATGAAAGAGTTTATTAATTTATTACTCAATTTTGGAAGCAGTTTAAAATTAAAAAGTTGTGATAAAGAACATACCCATTATTACTTTTTTCACATCCTTGAAAACAGTGACAATAAACACAAAAATAAATTCAAGCTGTTATCTTCTAGTTAAGGGGAAAGTGTAAGAATGCTGCAGTGACAGAATGGGAAGCGCGAGCACCACACTAGGCAATGCTAATAAGGAAACTGATCTGCAGCAAGATGAGGGTAGGAAGAAAGTACAGATCAGTACTTCACTCTGCGGCATAATCTCACTTATTCTGAGTTTTAATTGCTTTCTTCTTCACAACTAATAAGCTATTAATTTTTCTTTTCAAAAGCATTATCTGTTGCCCAACCCTGTCTCTAATGAAAGTGGTCCTACTGCTGCCTGTCAGACCCAGTTCCCTGCAATGCGCTGGCACTGATGCTTTTTCAGCTTCCTGGAGAGGAAATTGGAATGAAAAGTCCAGGAAGAAACCTCTCCACTTTTCTCATCCCCTCCACAGCTGGGGGATGGAGCACAGCATCCCAGTTCTGCCCTGCCACTGCAGCACCGGGGAACCTGTCCACAGTGCCCTTCCTGCCAGGGCCCTGCACTGCATTTCTGCTGCAGCCCTGTGCACTCCAAAACTTAGCTCTCCCGACTCCAGACAGGCACCCACACCATGCTCCAGCCTGAACTGCTGGAACTTGCCCAGGCTCCCACATATTCATGGCTGACAGCCAGCTTTACGAGGAACACACTTGGATTTTTGAGACATACTGTACATCCCCCCACCATCTTACTTTACCAAGAACAGGTTTTCAAGAAAAAAAATTGTAAGTATACATTCACAAAAATCAAATCCAGTATCTCAAGACCTTTGGAGAATCTTCCAATTTTCAAAAGCCCTTGAAGGTTCTCCAGTGTTGAGATTATTTAAGAATTCTTAACGTGACAGAATACTTTTGAGATTTGTAACTTTACTGTCACTCCCTCAGAGTCATGCATGACTTCAGATCATGACAAAAAGACATGGAATTTATACTAAAAGAAGTCTAAGAACTGTCCTATAATTGGTGAAGAATTTTAAACTGCCATGCCTAGCACATATCAAATACTTCACACAAAGCAAGCTTACTTTACTAGTACTCATTGAACTACCCTCATAAATAAATCATAGCTTTACTACTCAGTAACTGCAACTCTTAAGTTTATTTTAATACATACTTTTGAAAAAGCTCAAAATGTTATTACTATTATTTTCCTGCCATGAAGTCAATAAATTAGCCTTTAAATTAGATAAAACTAGCACATGTTCTGTCTCATGTATCAAACACAACTGTATTTAAGTACAATTTCTCAATCAGGCATCATCACTCACAAAAAATACGAATAATATTAAATTATAAAGCACTAACATAAATTAGTTTCTCTCCTCATCAAAAGAACAGCAGGAAAAACATTAAACACTCGAATGCCTAGTTCATGATCAGTGGCCACTGTACAGATTATCTGAAGTAAGATGTTTAAAAAATTACTTTGTGTCATGGGATAACATAACATCTTGTAGCTGAAACCCCAAAGCATTTAAAAGTAAAAACCTTAACATGTTCTTTTGAATCACATTAACAATGTAGCTCCATAAGGTGTACATTCAGTTACTAACAGGCTTTCAAGACTCCTTGGTCATATCCATGATACACCAAATGTCATTGGAATTCTGACTAAAAAGAAAACCTGCTTGTGTTCCTAAACTACATTTATGTAGTTGTTCTCCTTCAACTTGGCTGTTTCCAGTGTCAGGCACATGTACTTGGAAGGCTTTCAAATCAGTGTAGACTGACTTCACACCTCTGAAGCCAAAAGGGAAGTCTGCCACCAAGATCAACTGATGCTGGAACATACCCACCAAAGAAGGAAAATCATGGCTGAATCAATCAGAGAGAAAACAAACCTATGTGCATGTGAAACAGGCCTATTTTTTTTTAAACCAAACCAGAGTTTTTTACTTCCATTTATATATGGAAGTATCCATTGATAACTTTCACACAACAGAAGAATTTTACATCTTAAAAACATGCTCTATTTATGCTTGGAAATAAGTTCTCCAAGATTCAAAGTATTATTTTATCCAACATAATTTTAAAAAATTGTTACACAATTTAGAGTTTGTTTATCCCTGAATTCCCTTTATAGTCAACATTTTTTAAAAAGCATAACAACCAGTTTAAATATTTTTTAACAGAGCCATTAAACTGTAAGGAAATTGATGTGCAGAAGGTATGAGGCCAACTTTCCTCATCTAAAAGGACAAAAATTCACTCCTGACAGGTGGTAATACTTTAAAAACTGAAGTCCCTGATGGGCTTGTAAAGTAGTAATATTTGCAGTATAGTAACAAACAGGCAGCAGGATGAAAAATATGGTGGAAATAGAAAGATAGGAAAAATGATAAAAATCAAAGGAAGAGACAAACAAGGTGAAAGGGAATGGATATCTACCACAGAAAGTACCATTTCCAGGGTATTTTGTCCTATGGCTACACAAGCCTTTATTTATACTAACTCACTGATACTCTGGCAGCATTTTATAAAGTTTGCTTTCTATTTAACACTTGCACTGTGTTTTTGCACTTTGCATGGATCTCAGTCTCACAATCAGAGAAAATCATATTCAGAAATACTTGACTGATCAATGTTTGAAGTGGGAACTCTGAGGATATTAATTTTTCATTCAAATTTGTAGCCCATCAAAGGGTCCCACAAATACCATCCATGGCTGATATTCTCTCATATTCCTCCTCTTTGACATTAACAAACGAACAAACCAATCCAAAAAACTCCCCAGATAATTAAAAAAAAGGTACTTAAAAGTATCAGTTAAGCTTCTAAGAGACCACTTCGTTTTAAGAAGAGCCACTGAGCATTACTAAACTAATCACAAGTCACATGCTAGAAAAACATTCAGGCTAGCATTACTCCAGTGTTGTCATACCTTGTGCCTCCATTTTATCAGATATGAACTGAACACTAAAAACTTTAAATGTCTGATTTTTCCCCCCTATACTAGCTGGTAGCTTTAATTCAGTAAACAACTGGATACAGACTAAAACTCAAGAGTTAAAAAAAAAAAAAGAAAAATTACTAGACACAGTATTATTTTACATGAATTGCAAGAATGCAGTCTATGGTTAGTTTGCCAAAATTCTTCACAGACTTCACTGATTAGAGCAGCCTGCTCTTTGCATACTATGAGCTGCAAGAAACAATTAAATAAGTATGTGCTTCTCCAGTGATGCAATAATTGCTTCCATATAAAGATAATGCTAGAATTGTTATTGAAAGCACAAACAGATGAGAAAGGTGTCACACAACATGAAAGATGTCGTATCTTTAAAACCTGTCTAGTTAGCATTTACATTACAAGGAAATCAACAAAAAGAAACCAACAGATAAAAAAAGGAATAAGGAATAAAGAATAAAGCAAAGAGATAAAAGACACAGGTAACAATAACAATGGATTCTATGTGTTCTATCACAATGACAGCATTTGTTTCCTAGAAAATACTTAATTAAATTTTAAAAATCATATAACAAACTAGTAACATCCAAAAAACCATTATCCCCAAATTTAGATCTTCTATTATTATCCCTAATTATTAATCTTTTATTAAAACACATCCAATGGCATTTTTGGGACAGAAACAAGCTCTTATGCATTGTCAATAAACCCCATACTTAAAACCCTATTGGGGCCAGTTTCTCCATACAGAAGCATAAACATTAGGCCAAGATCCTGATTTGCTTGAATAGAACATCATTTGTTTAACCATGTATGTATATACACTATCCCCAAAAGTTGTTTTTGGTTTTTATATCAAATATTTGATGGATAGGTAGATAAAGACTTTGTACCGTTACAGAGTTTTACTTCTAACTAAAAAATGCAAATATAACTGCCTTTCTTTTTAATGGAATCCTTAACTGTTTAAACTTATTCCTTCCCACCATTTCTCCTCTACATGGGATTAATGAGGAAAATAAAAGGATTGTAAAACACTAAAATTCACTTAAGCACAAAGACACCTTCCATCTTTTTCTAGTACCCACTGCTCTTTGCTAAAAAACACACCAAAACAAACAACCTAAGGAAAAGTCTCTCTATACCAGCTTAACAGATATTAAATATGTGTCAATGAAGCAATTAGACAAGAATCATCTATTTTATCAGCCTTTATGTTCCCAAATGGTTCTCCTGGCTGCTAAAAAAAAAAGTATATTATAGGATACTTGTCTGCTTACAAAATAAACAATCCTATTTAAGCATTCTTAATGAAAAAGGCCATTACTAACTATTCTCTCTAAAACAGATTCAAAGCATTCTGTACTCCCCTTTGTCCAGTTGTGATAGAAACATTTTAGCTCTAATTCACTGGACAGCAGACAATTCCTAGTCCACTGAAGAAGTTATTTTTACCATCCAGTTATTTCTTGAATAGCAAAGTAGGTTTACTAACCTGTGAGAAAAGAGAAATCTGCTCTCTTTTCATTTTAATCCATCGCCTTTACACAAGTATAGCCTATGCATGTAAAGGTCCCTCCAGGGCAGTAATCTAGTAGAGGTGTAATTCCTGAGCTCCAAACTGGGATCCAACACATGTCCTTCTTGTCCTCTGCCCCTAGCACACAAACCGGACTAAGCTCTGAGACATCACTCAGCCCAAGGTAACCCTCATTTCCATCATTCTCACGGTGACCTCCTGAGCAGCAACAACTGTTGGTGCCACTCCAGTGGTCAGACAGATGCATGGCAGAAAGTTCTACCTCTGAGAAAGAAAAATGTGATTTCCTGCATCTTTAGCAACCTCCAGGGAAAAATAGTGAGATATTCATGCTAAACATGTAATTAAAAGCATTTTGCTTTCTTGACTCGAAGTCTACTGGATGGCCCTACGGAAAAGCATGAACCTTATGGCTTTGTTCATCAGATCCATTGCTTTCAACTTAAACATCCAACAGGGATGAAAAAAGATTAATTTTCATAGGTCTATGTGAAACCTTCCGCTCTCTGTGAGTTACCCTGGGTTCTGACTCCTGTAACAAAAAGTGTTAGTTCAGATAAAACAAACAAGAGATATGTCTAACTCAGAGAAAACCAAGGATACGGATACATGGATAGATGGATGAACGGATATAACATAGCTCCTGTATTTGCAAATACTTAACTTCTTAAAGCTGCAGTTTAAGCCTTGTGAGGCTGCCCTTCACTCTTTCTAGACTCCTCTTGTCATACTTTTGTGCCTGACTATTTTTACTGTAATCAGAGTATATCAGGACACAACTTTTCATCGTATAGGATCAGTTAATGCCAGAGGAAGTGTCTACCTTTGCCAAATAGAATGAAATCAGACCAAAAAATATCTCAATTTCAATCTTATTGCCAGGCACAAGGCACTGCTCTCCTTGGTTAGTAAAAGCAGGATGTTTATTCCATTTTGACAAACACCAGTTAATCTCACCACTACTGTTTCACTTATGGAGAAATGATTTTCCAAGCTACCAAATAGTTAGTAATACTGTGAGTCACAGCACAATTTATACTTTCCTGACCCAACTCATGAACTGACTTGTCATGGAACACTTAAAACAACAAAAAAAAAAAGATTTATCAAACCTCCTTGTATCTTTTTCAAGCTACTAAGTAGTTGGTTTGCATTCTTTGTTGAATGAATATCTGATTCTGCTCTGCTGAAAGTGCCCCAAATCTACCATGGAACAAAAATGAATCTTGAGGGCAAAGACAAAGTATCCAAGACAAAAATTAAGTACATCAAAAGGTAACTGGTGATATAAAGCTGTGCCAAGGAACATGATCTTGAAAATGAAGAAAGCAAAGGCATAGTAATGCCAAAGCTAAATTAAATCTAACTGGGAAAAGAAGTATTAAAATACTGAGCTCACTGAAGCAAAGTTACAGAATGAAACCCACAGGAACTGTACTTTTTGAAAAGACAAACCAGTCTGAAACCAAGAAAGAAGGTAGAAACACAGCTTTAAAAAAAAGTACACATGGATTAGTCATTTAAAGTCAGGTATTTTCAGGATAAAGCTAAGAAAATTATCTTAAGAAAATCTATGTATACTCAGCTCATTAAGAACAAAAATGGAAACACATAGAGCCACAAAATGGGAAAAAGCAAAAAGATTTTCCAATAGCTTCCACTGAAGAAAACAGACGGAGAAACCTATGATAGAAAGAATACAAAGTGTCATCCTCTGCTTTTCAAGAGCCTATCTAAAAGAAAACAGGCAAAGGCATTCTGAAGAACAGTCTAGCTCCCAGATCTGGGAAACAGCAACATTTGGCTACTGTAATGACAGACAAGATTACATTCCAACATCTGCCCCTGCAGTTCAGGGAGGTTTGCCAGAATCAAACACAAATTTACAAGTAGGATGAAAAATCCAAAATTGGATTGGCTGATGTTACTACCTTTAAAAAACTAAGTTCAATGAAAGAACTGAGACAGGCATCAGATCAATGAACATACCAACTGCTGATACCAAAAAAACCCCAAAACTCCAAAAAAACCCAACAACAACAAAAAGCCCAAACAATCAACAGAATTAATTCAAATAATATTTTTCATATAACAAAGAGACTGTTTGGCAAGACAGCCTTTACTTGATGGAAAAGCACCAGACTCTGCCTTCATAACCAGAAGAACTTGTCATGCAGGCTTTAAACACAGTAGGTGGTAGTAGGGAACTTCCCTTTAAAACGAACTGTAGAACATTAAACATAAATAGAAAGAATGCATATTCTGTAGTGTAAGGATTATTTTAAATGCTGGCTTATTTAAGGTTCTGAATCTTAACAGAGTACATTGCAAGAGACATTTAATAAAAAATGAAGTATGAAACGGCAGAAATACGTGACTGAGAATGGAGAGTACCCCAGCACAAGTGAACAACTAAATTCCTGTGTTTCCTGCCAGTCATCACCTGTTGACAACTGGCACTTTTAAGAAGACTTCCCAGCTAGGTAGGGATCATCCAAAATGGCCTCTACCAAGACATTCTGTCCTTGTTCAGCCAGCGATGAACAGGACACATATCCATGCATCCTCTCACATGCATTTATACAGGCATGGTTTGCGAAGTGCTCCATGGCAGCAGCCCCAGAAGCCCTGCTCTGCTGCAGGAGGAAAATCTGCACAGGAGGGGTGAGCAGAGACAGGAACAACTGTGCCTTGAAGAGCTACAGTCAGGGATATCGAAGAGGTAAGGATCACCCCCAGAATCAGGCCTCAATTATCCATAGGAAGATTATCCAGTTTGTTGTCCAACAATGCAGCAGGTGCAGAAGCATTTGAGCTGCTTTCATCTGATTTAAGTTGGGTCCAGAATCAGAAAGTTTTATCTGTACCACACTAGACAGAGTGCATTTATCAGTCTGGATCAATACAATTTCAGAGCAGAACCGCTGACCTATTTCACCTCAGTACAATCCTGCAGTTTAATTTACAATATTTTGTGTTATCCATATTTTGCATTATCCCATTTCATTGTTTTCCCAGATAATAGAGAATTAACTGTACCTCATATAAACTCAAAACATGGCTGCAACAAGGTTACTCAAGGAACTCAAGAGATGATAAATTAAGAAATGCAGTGATCCTAGGTAAGGAGAAGCAACATTAAAATTCGTAAGTACAGAATATAAAATTAAAACAAGTTATTATACATTTCAAAAACGTGTCCAAAAGTAAAGAAGGGGAAAAAAGGGGGAAAAGAAAAAAAAAGGGAAAAAAAAAGAAAAAAAAGAAAAAAGATAACTGAAGCAGAGTACAACCTCATCAATGGAATCATTTAACACCAGACAAAACAGAAGTGCCTGAAATGGCAATTAAACAACCAGCCTAACAAGGCTTTTCTATTTCTACAATAAATGTTCAGCAGTGACACTGTGATGTTCCTAGGTGCTGCACTGAGTAATCACTATAGTAAGTAACATACTTATAGTAAGCTCTAGTTCACACAAATGGATATCCTCAGTAGAAGGACTGATGATATGCTCTATTTTTCTCCACCCTCTATATAAGTCTTTTGAAATACGATACAAATGGATTGTGCCACTGTTCCTAATGGAGATTAAGATATTCACTTCCCAGCTGTGAGCAGCAACAGCTACTCTTTTTGTTAGCTGCATACCTCTGTCCTTTGCCTAATCAAGAGAAGAAAACAAAACCTAACAGCAAAGAAAACCATATTGCTGTCTGTATCCAACAATAAATGAGGTGCAAGAGGCGAGGGCATAGCAAAAAAACAAGACAAGGATTGGATTTTCAGAAACCATGGTTTTTTACTCTTTCTTTGCCATGAAATAATTTTGTTTCCTTAATGTTTTGGCAGTCATCTTAATAACCTGCACATATAAGCATTTTTAAACATTGTAACATTAATTTTCTTTCGGTTCTTATTAAGTATACGGCATTTGGCTTCCTGGAATTCTTAACTCTTGTTCATATGCTATAAATTGCTACAGAAATAATTTATAATCAGATGTGCATTTGCCATTAGCTTCACCAGAACTTTTAGCTGGTACATGTTCCTAAAAATCCCTCCATGTGAGTACATTTGTGAGATCCGCATGTCAATAAAAAATACAGAAACTCTGTTTTGGGTACTGTCTTAAGTCCTCCCTCACATATTTCAAGCCCTTATCATATGAATTTTGATAGCTTTACCCAAACACTTACAGGAAATCATAAGGTAATCATCACAGTTGCCCTTCTCATCTTGATGTTCCACAGGGATTCCATTGGCATCGATCACTGCCTCTGATGCACAGTCTGCCACCAAGACTTCCTCAGAAACAACATCTGTACCCAGAGTATCAGCGACAATATCTGCTTCTTCAACGTTATCATGAACTACATGTTCTACGTGTCCAACTTCAGGTACATGCATTGACTCACTTGTCAGTACATGCTCTGGTATAGACATTGTCTCTGCTGTTATGTCAGAAGCTAAAACATCATCTGGGACAGTGCAATGAGCCAAAGAAACCTCTTCAGCTACGTCTGTGTCCAGCACTTGTTCAGGAATAATGACTGTTTCAGATACGTCTGGCTCCTCCATGATATCTGGGCACTGAACATCCTCAATAACAACATCCTCAATGACATCCTGGATTACTACGGAGTCTGGATCATCGGGAACAAAATTATGCACAGTTATATCTGAATCGACTACATCTGAAACAAATACTGTCTCCTGTACTTCCACAACAATCTGATCTCCATCCATATGTGCTGCATCAGCTCCTGAAAAACATAATTACAAAACAGCACTTAAATTATAAAACTGTCTCACATGAGGTAGTTAATAATTGAAATTACTTCTGTTTCACTTCAACTTTTACACTACGCTGCAATTTAGTAAAACAGGCACAACAGCCTATGAGCTATTAAGATAGGTAGATAAAGCAAATCCTCAGAGGATGCTAACATAATTAAGATGAACAAGATTTTCTCTCCCAGAAAAGATTTGCAATTTTTAAACTCTCCCCCAATACCCAAACAACTATTACTTGACTGAAAGAACAGCAGCTCATTCATATTGCCCTGAGTAATAAAAACAACCCAAACTCAAAAGCGACTACTCTATACAAAAACATTGATGCAGCACAGAACTTCTATGCAAAGGCAGAATAAACAGT
The DNA here is from genome assembly GCA_013397935.1 of Dasyornis broadbenti. Lineage (NCBI taxonomy): Eukaryota > Metazoa > Chordata > Aves > Passeriformes > Dasyornithidae > Dasyornis > Dasyornis broadbenti. The sequence continues at coordinate 3,531,098 of VZRN01005540.1, forward strand.
CAGTCGCATCTAATGTGAACACTCTTATCTACATATTATCTCCTTACAGACCTGTTGGATCAAAAAATGCATTTGGCTCATGTGGTTGCAATTCAAGCCCATCTTCATCCATGGCCTTTAACTCTCATCAGTCACAGTGTCTGTAGAAGGTAAAGAAGAAAGGTTATTTCACTTGTATTAGGTGAAGAAGGTTGCCTCTGCCCATGCACTGAAAAGCTGAAATTTTGGGTGCATGGAAGTTAACACACAGCACCTCACGACTTTAAGATGAGCCAGATTTCACTCAGTGTCCCTCAGTATGTGATTCCAGCAATACAACTCTGGATGACCAAACACCCAAGGCCTGAACAAGAGGAGTGTGAGGTCCAGTACTCTGGGTCCATTTCTCAAAACCCCATGGCTTCACAAACACAGAAGCAGCTCATGAAGGAAAGTGAAAATATGATTTCCTTATCATCTTTGAAAAAAAAAAAATTAAGACAATGTGTAGACAAGTTCACACTCAAGTCCCTCTTGGATGGTGAGGAATACAGAATGGTTAAATCATTAAGGCTCAGGAAGGTAAGTTAAACATAGAGAGCTCATTATCTGAAATGCAAACCAGTTCATACTTGGGCAGTCAGGAGGATTTCACTCTTATGTCACTTCAGGAACTGAAATCATGCACATAAACTGCTTCCAGAGCATAACATCTTAAGTTTTCAAACCCACATCTGTGAATATTTCCAAAACTCTTGCCCCAAGACAAAGTACCATAAGTATCACAAGTTAGTTCTCAAAAATAACCAAATGTCATGTTCTACCAAATTTTTTGAACAGAATGTCAACATTTCTTGGATGCATAATGACCTAGGATTTCAATCGTCATAACAAAAGAACCAAACAAGACCACAAAGTTAAAATACTTGCGAATAGGTGAAACTGTGATCCAAATTCTGCTGCTTACATATGGGCATTACAGTTAGGATCAGGCAAACCTAGTTAGGTACAATGCATCTTAATATAAACTTGTACTACTCCCTTGCACATAAGTCCAACTACTTTCCTAAGTGCAGAACTAGCAAGAGGCAACTGAATGTTGCTTCATGTTTCTGCTTGTGTTTCTGTGTAAGTGGAAGATATTATTTTTCTTTCTCCAAACATTTCTCACAGTGACAGGCAGCAATCTCCCCATTTCTGTGATACTTTCACAAAAGACAAACAAAACATCAAGATTCTACCCAAGGTTTCCATAAGAACCACACCCTTTCCAAATTACATCAACAAACATTTACATTCATCAAGTCTTTATGAGGAAAACTGACATACGAAATAAAAAAATAACTAGTACAAAACACAAATCTAAACCCATAATCCAGAACAAGTATTTTACAAACTTGTCCCACTTTTTAGCTCAAATTTTCTCAACTCTTCACCTCTGGAACTCTACCTTGGGGCGTTGTCCAGACTCCAGTGCAGTCACATGGGCCTTGTCCCTTATAGAAGGTGAGGGAGAAATATAGCCAGACACTGAACTGGAAGAAAAACAGTGGCATACTAATAATTTTCCACGGTGTTCTGTATTTGTGTGATGCTCAGCTGGAAGGCCTCTATATTTTAAAGACAACTGTGCTAATAAGTCATTGGGGTATCCAACTGGACATAAATCACCTCCCAATTACTCAAGCACTGTGAAGCACTTCCATTAGAAGTGCCCACTATTAAGGGGAACAGCTCTTCACCCAACGCTTTTTTTCAGAACCAAGAGAAGAAGTGCTTCTCAACCTCAGATGCAAGGTATAGCTTGACTGATGGCAGTCAACTTCTGCCATGCCACAAAAACCAAGAACAGAATAACAAAATCCCATACAGTAATTCAAGCAAGAATTATTCACAGCCAAACTGCTTTCCTTCCATCTATTCAATATACACCCAGCCAGTCTACTACAAACATCCTTCTTATTCATCTTGTCGTATTTTCTGGGTTGCCTTCACTGTTTAGTTTCCTCTCTTCTATTGCTTCTTTTCCAACTTTTGGTGTGCCTGCACCAATATCATGTTCATTACCTCACCTGCACATTTCATCCCTCCAGCTTCTAACTGCAGTACAGTCCCATCCTTCACACAAACCTCTGCTACTCATGAATTTGTAGCAAAGATTGTATCAGCAATTAGGAGGGGTTTTTTCATGGTTTTTGTTTGCTTTTTTTTTAATGTACGAGGTAAAGGGAGACTAAGGGTTGGCAGAAGTAAAACTGCCTCTCTCCTCAGACAATATACACATAAGATGATGGAACTCTCTGTCCGGCTTTCTGGGAAAAGTTCAGATGCCCTTTGTGGCTGTGCTTTTGAGGCTATTACCATACACATCAGCCTCTGATCTGCTGTGACCTGACCAGCCTGAAGTGTCAGTTCACCACCAGCTACTGGAAGAACTGGAATTCGTTTTCTCTGCTTCCTGCTTTCACCATCCACCTGACCATCACTCCACCACAAATTCCTACTTCTTATGATTCATGCCTGTACTTTCTCTATCCTATCGTCTCCCTAAATTCCTCACTGTCTGTGTAAGTGAGGCACTCCTTCACTGTCCTTCCCTCCATCCTCTTCACCCATGAGATGCAGAGGTCTCCATCACTACTTCCCAGCTTCCTGTAAGTGCCCACTGACACCATCTCTTCCCCATTATTCTTGCGGCTGCCTGGATTCCAGGCAACAGATGCTAAACTCAAAATGTCTCTGTGGTGTTCAGGAGGTGCAGTTTCACAGCAGTGACAGTCCAGCACACCCTCCACCTGCACACTGCATAACTCTGGTCTCTTCTGTACTGGCCAGGTCTTCTCACCTACACTGGCACAATGTGCTCAAAACAAAGGCTCAGGCTCCACACAAACTGAAGACACTTCCTGGCTACACGGGCTTTCAAGTCTGAGTCTTAAAACGGCAACCAACATTTGCTTTGGTGCTTGTTCCAGAGCAGAGAGAAACTTCAATGCTTTCACTCAGTAAGTCTCTCACTAAATAATGTTTCTCATAATGTGCTTTTGCACCCAGACCCAGCCAACACATCATTGTACGTCAATTCTTACCCCTGTGCAGAACCATAAGGAGTTTAAAAGTGCTCCACAAGGGCACAGGCCTCACATTCACAGAAATTTACTGCAGGAAGAGGACCAAAGGAGGATGCAGACACTTAAAACAGGAATTAACTAAACTATCTAAAGTAATATAGGTGTCCAATTCAGAATCTGCAGTCCAAAAAGGCATAAATTAGTTTATCTATAGCTGAGGTAAAAAAATACAAAAAGATTCCTGAAATCACTTGAAGGTTTGAGCATTCTAACCGGGAGATGAGAAAACACTGTTTCTTTCTGCTTGTTCTTCTGAGTAGAGGGTGCGCGCAGGGGTTCAAGATGCAGCCACACAAAGGAAGGAACACCACAGGGCTCTGTACCAATGGTAGCTCCGTGACACAAGAAATACCAGAGCTGCTTCGTGCAAGCACCACAGCGAACATCTTCAATTCCTTGGCAAGCACCCCAAGCTCTGTGGTACCAGAAAGGCTAGGAAGCAATTCCAGCAGTTCACTTCCCTGCAAGATTTCAAGAAGGACAGAAATTCCTCTCAGTCTTTCCCAAACATTCTAGCTGACACCTCAGGACCCAGTTCTGGCACTGAAGCCCACAGAATCAATTTTTCAGTTCTGGCTTGGGAACTCAAACCCTCAAAGAAAACCAGGTGCCCAGCCATGTCCCTACACTTCGTCCTTCTGAAGTATGTGGCTCTTTGTTCAAATCTCAGGAATTCTGGAAACATTCTTCTACCACTGTGACAAAAAAAGCTGAGGAACCCAGAATCAGGTTGTTGTATACCTCTGAAAAGAACTAAACATCTACACCTTTTACTTGGCTTGGGTTCATGCCAGCTTCACACGGACTGAGAATTAATACACTTAATACACTTAATTCTGTCCATACAGCGAGTTTTTACAAACTGATTTTTACCTATTTACTCAGAGACTTTGCTGGTTTTGGCTTTATGGAAGTCAAGGTAACATTTTCAAGTGGAAGGACAAATGGAAAATTACATATTAATGGAAGAAATGGTATTACTATATTAGCAATAATCTTCCAAAAGAAAAATGACTGTGAGAACAATCAGTCAAGAGATGCACTGCAGACAGTGCACTAGTCCTGCCACATTACAGATCCTTGACTCAACAGACCTAGCAAAGTAATCAAGATGAAATAAAAAGAAATAGACAAGCTGTCATGTTTTAAAGGATCAACTTTAAAAATAGTTCCTCAAAAGAGGTTTAATATTCCACTGAAACTCACAGTTTCTCTGCTCTCACCAGGAAAAAAGAAAAAAAAAAAAAGGAAAATGGCGAAAAAGGAAAAGGAGAAAAAGGGAAACTTCAGAAAAGTCATCCCTGTGAAGAAGAAATACATAACATAGTCCTTTGCCCACTCCTAATTTGCGATAAGGCCATAAACCAAATACCCAGGCAGTGAAACTCCGACAAATCAAGGCATAAAACAGCAAAATTCCCCACATGCAAGTGTTGGCCCCTACCCATGCTGGGATGACTTAGTGTACAGCCACAACCATGTTCCCATCATGCCTTGCTACATCCCATTAAAAACTGCGGCACGCCTGGCATGTCCCAATTGGGTCAGAGCCCCAAGCCACCGAGGCTTCGCAGTGCTCCTGAGGCAGCTCTGGGCTCAGTCCACGCCACTGCTGCAGTGTCACAACTCTCCTGACGTGACCCACTTGAGGGGAACGCGCGGCGCACTCACACACACACTGCTCTCGGTCGCAGACACACGAAGGGCAAAAAAAATTACACTCCTATCGGATTTAATTCCTATAGGTTGAAAACAACTGCCGTTATTACTAGGTGGGTAAATAGAAGAATAAAAACGATGTTACAAATGTAACAATATGATCATTCAGGTGCTTATTTCTCGATGCATCTCTCTCAGTTTTGGCAGGAGAATCGGTGCTGCTGTTTTCATTGCAATTCTGTAAAAAAACGACCTCAAGTCATTCTCCTCTTTGTTGTAGTTCAGTTGTGGGGTTAAAGAAATGCGTTTTCTCCAGATTTCATAGGAACGTTGTGCACCAGACGACATTAATTCTAAAGGAAATAAGCTAATTCTTAACGCAACCTAAATTAGGGAAATGACCGATCCCAGGCACACCTTTGATCCAGCATTAGCACTAAGGGGGCCCCAAGGGGATTAGGGGGCTGCTTACAGGGCGAGTGGGCGAAGGCGGCTGCGGGAGAGCTCCCGG